>SCHK01434690.1:0-23675 GCA_004124795.1 Poropuntius huangchuchieni | reverse complement strand
AGAGATGTTTAGTAATAAAGGTAAAAATATGATTAGAAACCGTTAATTTTTTTTTGATTCAAATACAATTGGACTTTTTACAAGTTAGTAAATACCCCCCCCCCCATGCACACACACTGTAGCCTGATATTAGACCACCAATATGACTCAAACAATGTCGACAGTGTGATCAAGTGAGATATGCATGCATGCACACATTATTACAGTGGTGACAGAAAAAAACACACACAGGTGAATAGATTCACTGGAATTTGATATATAATGAATTCTGTAGGTTTTTAAAAGCATATTGGTAGATCCACTAATGTTATATATCTTAGCAGTTATGGTTTCTGTACATTCTCATACCTAAAATTCTAATGTTTTGATTGTGCAGGTCTGCGTATCAAGGAGACTAAAGAGGTGTATGAGGGAGAGGTCACTGAACTTACTCCTTGTGAGACGGAGAACCCAATGGGGGGCTACGGAAAAACTATCAGTCATGTCATTATCGGTCTGAAGACAGCAAAAGGCACCAAACAGTTGAAGGTAAGGAAGTGAAAGCTCTTTTTTTGCATACTTATATTTCAAAGATAAGGTGCTGGATGGAAGCTGATTTTGTGTCTATTTGAAGTTAAAAGTTTTATCTCAAAGCATTTGTTATGCTCATGCAGCTGGATCCCAGTATCTATGAAAGTCTGCAGAAGGAGAGAGTGGAGGTCGGTGATGTTATCTACATCGAAGCGAACAGTGGGGCAGTCAAGGTAAGGACGGATTTGCTTTACCATTCTCTCTCCTTCCTATATCTGCTGTTGGCGTGTTGAAGTAATCTTTTGTCAGTGCAGGTGGGCAGGTAGTCTGGCAGCGGTATAAAGGACAAGATTATCTTTCATGTTTTTGACAGAAAATTAATACTTTTATTAAGCAAGAATGTATTAATTTGATCAAAAGTGACAGAAAAGACATTTATGTTACAAAATATATTAATATTACAAATATAATGTTACAAACTTTTTTTTTTCCACAAAAATATCAAAAAGCACAACTGTTTGTAGGGATGTAATGTTTAGTTTAATGTTTTAAATGTTTAAAATATACTCAAATAAAAGACTATCACTGTTTCTTTTTTATTTTATTGTATTTTTGATAAAGTAAATGCAGACTTGGTCAGCATGATAGATTTCTTTCAAAAACATTTTGAATAGTAGTATACACACTTGCACTTCACATAAAGTACAGTACACTAGTTCTCTTGAAATTAAATCGACACCATTTAATGGTCCCAAAATATCTCAAGGCTTTTATCAAGTTCATTCATAATCTGTCTTTCTGTTTTTGGTCTGCAGAGGCAGGGACGATGTGACACATTTGCAACAGAGTTCGATTTGGAGGCGGAAGAGTACGTACCTCTACCGAAAGGCGATGTACACAAAAAGAAAGAGATTATTCAGGATGTTACACTTCATGACCTGGATGTTGCTAATGCAAGACCTCAAGTATGTGTATACACAGTCATCACGTTTTCCAACATTTCAAGTGGACCTCCATAATGCTAATTATATGAGCATACTATGTTTTCCAGGGAGGCCAGGACATACTTTCTATGATGGGTCAACTGATGAAACCCAAAAAGACAGAAATCACAGGTAACAGACTTAATATACTGATAACCATAACAGGTTTTTTTTTTTTTTTTTTTAATGAAGCCATGTTTAACTGTATCTTTTCTGTGTGTGTTCTGTATGCAGATAAACTGCGAGGGGAGATCAATAAGGTGGTGAACAAGTACATTGATCAGGGTGTGGCAGAGCTGGTTCCTGGTGTTCTGTTCGTTGATGAAGTTCACATGCTGGACATTGAGTGTTTTACCTACCTCCACCGAGCACTGGAGAGCTCCATCGCTCCCATCGTAGTGTTTGCATCCAATAGAGGAAACTGCCTCATCAGGTGTGTTTTTGATACAGTGGGAAACATAGTAAATGAACTTGGCTTTGTCGCAGTTTTATATTTAGTATAATTGTAGGATATTTTGGTAACAGTTTCACGGGTTCAATTAGTTAACATGGTTAATGCTAGTCAGCTAATCATCGTTAGTGCTTAAATAATATGAACAACGTTTGATTTTAATGTATTAGTGAATGTTAAAATTAAGAATAACAAATGCTTTTTTTCCATATGTTAGTTCATTTTAGTTAACTAATATTAACAAATGGAGCGTTTTTTGTTCATTGTTAATTTGTGGTAATTCATAATGTATTTGTACAAATGAACATTACTCTAGATTAATACATTTTGTAATAATATTGTTCATTGTTAGGTCATCATATCCAATTAATTTACTAATGTTTGTGAATATGAGCATATCTGATTCTATTTGAATGAACCTAACCAATATTGGACCAGCTGTTAGAGTGATCCAATGATTTGATTGGCGGTACAGTTTACAGTTATGCATAATGATGTTTTAGGGGGACTGAAGACATCAGCTCTCCTCACGGTATTCCACTGGATCTGCTGGATCGAGTCATGATTATCAGAACTATGCTGTACACTCCTCAAGAAATGAAACAGGTGTGCATAAATGTTTGCATCAAAACAAGCTGCTTCTTACATCTTTTATTACAGTCTGAAAGATGAAGTAGACATTAAATGCTGTTGTTTCATTTGCACATTGCTATAGATCATAAAGATCCGAGCTCAGACTGAAGGAATCAACATCAGCGAGGAGGCTTTATCTCATCTTGGCGAGATCGGTACCAAGACTACACTCAGGTAACACGGATTACTACATTTTTAAAAAACATATCCTATTGATTTAGATTTGTCCTAATTATTTCTGTCTTGCTAATGGCATTCTTATTTATTCATTATCATGTCTGCAATTTGGTTATGTAATTTTGACTAATGTGTGTGTTTGTGTGAATGTAGATATGCAGTGCAGCTGCTGACCCCTGCCAGTCTGCTGGCACGAGTTCAGGGGAGAGAAGTAGTCGAAAAGGAACAAGTAGAAGAAATTAATGAACTCTTCTATGATGCAAAGTCCTCTGCAAAAATCCTCCAAGATCAGCACACCAAATTTATGAAATAACTCCAGCACTCTCTCTCACGTTCTTTGTACGGCCTGCTTTAGTTTGCTTTACTGGTTTAGTTCACATTTGTCATGATATTATAACAGTATGACAGCTGTTTTAAGCCAGTGCACAGTTAACCTAATTGTGTCAGTTGTTGTTAGTCAGAAGAACAGGAAAGAAAACATTCTCTCCCTTCATAACGTGCTTAGACAACCTCATTTCTTTAGTTTTATCCCACAATTTTTTTTCCTTGTTTGCTGTTCATTTGTGTACTGTTTTGAAAATAAATCTTTTTTGATAGTAATGTGAAATATAAATGGGACCTTTTTATGACACATTTCATTTTGAGACAAATTCAAATGCTTAAATTATTTTCAGTTTAAAACTAAACAAAATCATGTATGTTTTTATTCATTTATTTTAACAAAAACCTTACCAAAAAAAACCTTAAAACTAGCATTCTGGGATATATATATATATATATATATATATATATATCAAAAAAAGATTCAGTTTTGTTTAAAGCTTTTTTTAATTCATGAAAATTATTTTTTTTTTTTAAGTACATTGAGGTACATAAGATCAATCTAACTATTAATATCGTTTAGCTGTGCTTTTGAATGGTTACGAGTTGTTTTCTATGTTAATGCTTTAGATTCATTCATAAACACATGTTTTAGCTGTATGATTTAGTGAAATAATGGTTCCATAGTGTTACTTTTTCTTGCTGGGTTTGTTAAAGGCAGTCTCGGATCCTGAGCGAGCTTTGCTGAAGATGGATGGCGCGGCCTTCCCAGCTCGTTCTAACAGCAGAGACCGAAAGAACACAATCAGAACGCACAAAAACACAAGCTACATCATCCAACACATTTGAATTTCAGTCACCTCAATACAAAGTGCTTCCATTTATTTAAATTATATGTGCTTGAATGTCAAAATACAAACTAAATTTGAACTAAGAAGTGAATAAAACATAGGTACTGTCAAATACACAATCTTTTAATAATAACTTACTAGTGACATTGTTTTAAATTTAAGGGAACATTGATAGTATATTTATAAAATGGTGATAAATGAGTATGTTGTAAAATGTTACAGCTGGAATCTTAAAAGGCTTGAAAAAGGCTAGAACACAAATTATCCAATATAAACACATAAGACGCATGTAGACTTAATAAACATCACATAATAAAAGTGATTAGTAGAAGAGTTAGAAGAGTGTCTTCCCTTGTGTTTGTGTGTTCAGACTTCCTGCTATATATGGAGTGGAAATATAAAAACCAGACACACAAACACACAGCTGTTCTTTTTCCTCTTGGCTTAAAGTCAAAATACAAGGACACTTGTATTCAGTGACATTTTAATATCACACAATCTTCTAACTGAATTATTGCAGTTTCTGCTGATCGACTCACCGCATTCCTGCATCACTTCAAAGGTCTTGCTCTTCACCTCTGTTCCAGACGCCAGTTTATCCCTGGCTCCAATCAAATCCTCCGCTTTCACCTCAGGCCTCTTAACTTCCTCTTCTTCACCCTGCTAAGGAGAAATAGAACAATGAATGACAAGAATAACATATGGTCATTGTCTCAGTTTCATTTTCTCTTACTTGAGACATGGTCAACTCTCAAAATCAGTGAAGTCCTACAGTCTTGGTGAAGTTTCTGTTTTATACTGGTCGTATGTGCATTTATGAACACACACACCCTTCCCTTGCAGAGTCCAATCCCAAATGGGCCATAATTCCTTTGGCCAAAGCATGAGTCACACTGTTCCTCCTCCCATTTAATCTCAGTCACTGTTCCTGTAGGGATATACTCATGCTTATTTAAAGATGACATCTTCAGTACCAGTAATTAGTCTTCAGTAATTAGTTCCAGCAGTTCAGAATTGAAAACAGTTTATGGTTTGTGCCTTGTATCTGCTTTATTCTTCATGTTGGAGTGCTTTTAAATGGCTGCAAGTGTTTATTTGAACACTGTTGTGTTTGTTCTTTTGTGTGTTGCTAAGTGATTGTTTGTGAATGTTAATTTGTCTCTCTTCCGTATTCCATTGGAATGACATACTTTTTAAGCAGAGCTACTTAGGAATTACTTAATGTCCTGCCATTCTTAAATCTCTCCATCCTAATGTTTTTACTTTCTTAGCCATTTTCACTGGTTTGCAAACTTAGGAAACATTTCGGATATAATCAGTTTCTATACATGTACAAAAGTTCAAACGTTTTTCAAAGTCGCTTATGCTCACCAAGGCTGCATTCATTTGATCAAAAATGCATCAAAAACAGTAATAAAATGTTTATTTTTTATATTTCTATTTAATATTTTTTATATTTTATATAGAAAGTTCAAAACAACAGCATTTATTTAAAACAGATATCTTTTTTAATAATGTAAAAGCCTTTACTGTCTTATTTGCTCCATTAAAAAACAAAAAAAACTTGCTGACCCCAAAAATTTGAACGGTAATGTATGTAAATTAAAGTTGGAAATCAGTTAAGTCATGAAAAAAAGTTTTATTTGTTCCCAGATATTATAATAACGGATAATATTTTTCAGTCTCATCTTACCCGTTTTCAAAGACAACGGTACCCAGTACCATTTAAATTTATTATATATAACCATTTTATACAATCAATCATTCATACAGAGTTCACCACTGATTTACATAGCTACAGTATATCTAGTACAACGTTATGCAAATGGTCAATGAACACCTTTCGCATGTCTAATAACAAGCATTAATGTTCAAAAGATGAACAATCTTAAGCAATGACAGGCACATTGAAACTGTAGTTACATACTGGGGACCCCTTCATACTTTGATATTGCATTACGTTGTAATATTCTCCATGTTTGTTTTGAAATCAATCAATTAAATATTCTATAAGGTATGTCCTGTAGGAATACTTACCTTCCAACCAAGCAAAAACTGAACATCTTCTGTATTTCATCTACTGCATCTTCTAAAGTAGGAGTCACCATGTACGGTCCTGGAGTGCCGGTGTCCTGCAAACTTTAGCTCCAACCCTAATCAAACACACCTGAAGCAGCTAATCAAGGTCTTACTAGGTATACTTGAAACTTCCAGGCAGGTGTGTTGGAGCTAAACTCTGCAGGACACCGGCCCTCCAGGATCAAGTTTGATGACCCCTGTTCTGGAGTAAAAATGTAAACATTTTCAAGAAAACAAAATATGTTTACAGAATTCAAATCTGGTCCATGACATGTTAGTGTCAGCTGAACCTCAGTAAGGTTGAGGTATTAGCTGCTTTAAAAGCTCATGTGCGTTTCTTGCTGTATTTTGGTATCAGCTGAGTCCTGACAAACTGCACAAGTCTTGTTTCAGTCAGAAATACTGTGATGACCACACACAGTAGACAAACCGCCCCCACGGCAACATGAACCAGCCTTAGCAACCAACCGCCGTCACAGCAAAACATGCTCTGAAAGACAAAACGGTTACAAAGCAGGTTTAAATGTGCTCATCACCACATACTGATACATGTAAACAATAAGGCACTTGTATAATACCTCTGAGCAGGTTGTGAGGATGGAGCTCACACCAAGTGCAATGATGACAGCAGAATGTGGACGGAGCCCCCACAGGGGTGTGTTTTCACTTTGCAGGAAATAGCGATGTATGTAAACAATACTGTGAGTGATTCGTAGAGCCATGTTACAGCAATTAGCCAAAATGAAGCCAATGCCCCCTAACATCCATGTTAGCCAATAAGAAAGGAGAAGGAATGAGGCTGACAGGCCCAGCATCACTAGGTTATATCTAAAAAGAAAGAAAGAAAAACAATTTCTTAAAAATGGAAATGGCTTACATACATGTTTGTCTTGAAAAACAATTTGTAAATACATGATTATTTTCAAGCACAACTGGTTTCAACTGTTATAATAAGAAGAAATGTTAGAAATGAAAGATCAGGTAACACTATAGTAGAGACTATAGTAATCATGCTGAAAATTCAGCTTTGCCATCACAGGAATAAATGACACTTTAAAATATATTAACATAGAAAACAGTTATTTTAAACTAATAATATTCACAATATTACTGTTGTTAGTGTATTTTTGATCAAGTCTTGGAGAACATAAAACAATTCTTTCAAAAACATTACAAAATCTTACAGACCCCAAATGTTCGAATGGTAGTGTATTTATACAGTATAGCAATTGTGTGTTGTTCACCTGTCAACCTCCTCTTTGCTCATGGCAGCAAAAACAAAACACTCTGTTACTCCATTAATGGCTAACAGCAGAACATAACAACTATAACACCGTAGGAGAGCTGGCCCTGCAAAAAACACAAACAAACCACTTAAATCTTTACGGCACACACACAAATAAAAATGTGTCCAGTGTAAACATATTTGTGTTTTACCGGCTCCGCTGCTCAGAAGTTCCCCGCCGTAGATGTCAAGTGCCAGATGAGAATATGCATAACCAAAAACTGTGATGATCAGACCAATCAAAAGCACCAGCTTCAAAAGACATTCCAGTACTTCAGCAGCCATGGAAACTTCCTCCTGTGGACCAATTAACATTTTACAGTTATCCAACCCCACATCTGGCTGGCTGCACTAGATAAAGTTAGGCACATAAACAGACACTGACTTGTTTTTGATGTTGTACATCTCGTCCGCGTTCCAGGACTTTAGCGAAGAACACATAGAAACTCTCCTCAATGGGCAAAAAAAGAAATCTTGCTACCATTGAGCCCAGATTGTTTATTATATCATAAACTCCTGTAAATAGAAAAACAGAAAATAAAATTAAATGGAAATAATAATAATAATAAATGAAAATAATATGACTACATTATGTTTGCATGAAAAATTGGACTATATATATATATATATGAATGTAGAAACTCACCCTGGTCTCCAAAGTTTAGCACATTCAAAAATGTCATCACATAACGCTCGCCTTTAAAATCAAAAGGAAATATTTATTGGAAAGATTTCGACATTAAGACAAAAATTACTGTGTATTTGAGCATGATTTTTACCTTCTGTGAGTATCTGTTTGAGAAATGACTGTTTGAAAAAGCTCCAGGTTAGTGTGGTCAACTTCCAATTTAGTAGTGGCTAAAAAACAAACACATAGTGTAGTTGTTTCACTGAAATAAAAAGGTATACAACAGAGCATTGTGGTGTCGTATTATATAATAAGTCACCTCATGATCCACTCTAGATGGCAGAAGGTCTTTTATGTGACTAACGGGGAACAATTTCTTCTCAGCTTCCTCTGAGCCAAGGAAACGAATGAAGTATAACACGTAACAAAGCAGCAAAAACCCTGCATAGACACACTGTGAAATGAAAACACACAGAATCAAGATTAGAATCCAGAAACTATATATGTTGTATATGTTCAGTATGTAAAAATGCAAATATATACCTGGGCTGCTGAAAAAATATAGAGCCCCCATTGAGGTGCTGAGACCACCATCGCTACAGTAACAAGACATTTAGCAATCATGGCTAAGCTTTCCGCGATCACCTGTGAATATATGTCAGTTGGTCAGATAGTTTCACCTTATTCAATCTACAATGATTCTATTAAGAGCAAAATAAAGTATGAAAGGCAGATTGTGACACCTTTAAACGGACGAACATGTGTGCATGTGCAAGAACCCAGAGAGGTTCAGCCAGCAGCTCTGTAAGCGCAGCCAAGCAGAACAATCCAACAGCGGGAACATAATGCGGGATGGACTCTGGATCAGGTGCTTGGAGCAGCCACCACCACACACACACCAACACCACACCCCACATACAACCCACAGGAAATCTAAGAGTTTGACAAGAAATAAAAAACATTTCATTTTAGGTGAACTATTCCTTGAAATTTTAGATATGACAGATTTACTAATTTCCTGTTAATCTCTGTGATTGAAATCAGTCAAATTCATTAGTGCATTTCCACTTTTTAAGTGTGTTGGTTCCAGAGGTAAGAAAATATTTCTAAATAAACTTACAGGAATTTCTACTTACGTGAGCCATAACAGGTTGATAACCTGTCTCCAGTTACGCCCCGCCCCTTCTCCGCTTAGACACGCCCTCCGGAACGCCTCCCTAGACAGAAACACCAATGTAGAATACAGCAGCATCAACCTATAACAAAAACAGACGTTGCAGTTAGTGGTCCATTGAATCGAATGTTCGAGATGATGTGTAACTGTAAACCCACCTGACATTTACCACACCTATCAGCTCCTTAGACACAAACCGTAAAGTAAATGCGTTCAAGAGAAACGTCAACACTCGAAACATCACCTGCAGCATAAAACATATCAACACACTGCTTTATTATATGTTTCTAATAAATGTGTATTTGGTGTGTGTACAGTAGTAAAGTTTGTTTAACAGTACCTGAAGCAGAACATTATAAGAAGCCAGTGTTGAAGCACTCTTGAGCACATCCTCTGAGCCCATTGTGAACTTTACTTTTGAACTCAACTGACTATTTAAACTCACTATCCACAAAATCACCGAGATTCGCCGGTGGAAAATAAACGCTACCTTCGTTTCATTATACAGATATTGTACTATACCGCTGTACTACAGTCTCCTAATGGATTTGCCATTTGGTATTTAACAACTGTACAAGTTGTCAAATAGAATATACTTCCGTGATACCATTTCAAATTAAAAGTCCTTATATCTCGGTGGCGTTTCTAAAGTAACTTTTTGGAGGGAACTGGTCGACTCGTGTCATTTCATAATTATTCAAAACGTTCATAACATTCTACACTGAAACAAAAATATGTTAAATTAAATTTGTTACATTTCTGTACATTGTAGCACTTTTAACTTGTTACAACTTTGAACAGGAAGTTTGGAAGGATTTTGATTCTCCCCAATGACTCGACTCTTTTGAATCGCGATTCTTTCAGTGGCACCTTTGAGTTTCCATGCGAGTAGGAATCTTTTTTGCGTAATGAACAATTCAATGAATCATTCCGAGTCGATAAAAATGACAACACTACGATGTAACTTATATGACCAACGCTGGAACGTGGGCCTTCATTAATTAAGTTTTCAACAACTTTTGTAATCAGTTTGTGTGTCCTGCTGTCAACAAATATTTTATATTTGTATTTGTAAACGGGTGCAATGATTGGTTCATCAGAAATGCTCATCTCTGCCGCACAGAAGTTATTGTGTCCTCGTAAGAAACGTTTATCTCCGTCCACATGTCTTGATGTGACTGTTCAAATAATGGCTGTGGATCTGGGCGTCAAACCAGCGCTGCTTTACGACAGTAATGCAGCATCTCCAGAGCAGCTTCAGATGTACCTCAAATCTCTACAGGAGTCTGGAGTTGTAACCAATCCACTACGAATTCTGTCCATTGATGAAAACACATTCATTTTTAATCCTGCTACTATTGAGTCCCACTTGGGTGATCTTCTCCAAAGCAAAAGTCTCCTTCTGATCGACATATGTCCCTCAAGAAAACAACCTGTCTTGGCTGGCTTTGAAAAGACAGCTGAGGATATGATCAAAACTCTTTCAGGATTCTTCATGAGTGAGCTGGAGAAAGGCTCCTCAGTGATTGTGTTGGGAGAGGAGTTGTATAATGACTGGAACTTGTGCACTCTTTTTGGAATCCTGTTAGGTTATCCAGCCTCATACTGGTTTGACCAAACTAAAGGATTTGGGAACTGTCTGTGTATGACACCACTGGTGGTGAGCACGGTTTGGGTCAAATGGCAGATACATGACATAAATCATCGCTGTTGTCTTTACTCATTCAGTGTTCCTGAAGAGCTCTGGTCAGAAGTACAGAGCCATGTGCAACGGTGGACAGAGCACCTGAGAGAGAGATTTAACAAACAGCCAGTTCTGACTGATCTCTGCTTTTCTAGAGATACTGTCACTTTATCCTCTGTGACCCTTTAAATAAACCTGATTTATGTTACTTGTTTATTATTAAATGTGTTTTCAGTATCATTTATGCTCTTCATATATTTCTTACCAAAGCAACATATAATAATGCGTGCATATAATAAATTGAGGCTGTGAATCTCAACCTTTTTGACTCCAAGGTTTCCATTTAATCCAAAACAAAATATCCTAAATATACTAAAAATTATATACATTATAACATAATATACATAAGTTATAGTCATGTAAAGTGATTGTTAACTACTTGATTGTTTATATTGTTGAAACATGTAAACTATATTGTTAGCTAGTTCTAAACTGCTCAATGCAACTATAAGACATGAAGATACTAAGATATTATAAACATTAACAACATGATGTTTTGTAAAATTGCTTTGAAACAATGTGTATTGCGAAAAGCACTAAACAAATACAATTAACTTGACTTTTATATTTTCAGGCAGAACAAGTGATTAACATGTATATTTTTAATATGTTCCAATGCATTTTAAAAACATCCTAGTACAATCACATATTCAAAAATGCATATTTAAATAGTCGTTCATCATTAACCAAATGTTTATAGGTAAATAAAAAAGTCAATCCATAAAGCTCTTTTAGAATTTCATCATTATCATGACCATTTCTCACACTGATTCTTGAGAAGCTCTGTAACTTCTCAGAGAGTGAATTCTAGATGGAAAATGCAGTTGTCCCTATTTTATCATTTTAAAGTATTTAAAATAAACTGTTTAGTGTCAATGCTGTATTCTGTATTGCACATCAAACTCTAGCTAATGAGTATGTGTATATGTTAAAATAATTCCGTAACTTGAGGTAGAGATCAGTTGTATTATACAAGCAGCCTACAATCAAAGTAAATCTATGTTCCAGTAATCCTGTGATGAGTAGAGTGCTGAGGTTTAGAATAGCTTCAAGGAAAAGAGTCTCAGAGTTTCTCATTTCTCAGAGCTGAATGGCCGGCAGCACTTCTCCACAGCGCGCACTCACTCTGTTGTCAGTAAGATGATCAGCTCTGGTGGGTCCTATATTCAAGATGGCTATTGGAAGCTTTCTTTCACTAGCAGCAAGGAGAAAGCGGTACCCCGAAAAAACCTGAAAAGGAAAACAAATGCCTTCACCTTTTTCCAAATATTTTGAGAAAGTATCGAGACAAAGAGGAAAAATTCTTTGCATTATCTAGGCCAGGGATACTCATTAACTAGTTCAAACTCTAGCCAAACACACCTGAACCAACTACTCAAGGTCTTTGGTTTACTTGAAGTTTACAAGAAGGTGCACTGGAATAGGGTTGTAACTATTTGTGGGAGATCAATGTTATTTTAGTATTAGTAGTACTGAGATACTTTTGCTATTATAGTGAATACTATTATAGTATTATAATAGATAACAATACTATTATTAAAATATTATCTTTTTATTTTCCATTTGAATAATTTTACTATTATAATGATTTCATAATTTAAATGTTAGTTATTTTAACTTTTAACATTAATTTCGTTTTTTTGTAAATTTCATTAGTTTTAGTTAAATATTTTGTTTTGATTTCAGCTTTTATTTCAGTTATTTTAGTACATCAAGTTAACCAAAATGAAAATGAGAAATGTACGAATATATATATATGTGTGTGTGTGTGTGTGTGTGTGTGTGTGTGTTTATATATATATATATATATATACACACACACACACACACACACAAACACACAAACATATATAGGTTCTTTGTCTCATATACAGTTTATATTCTGAGACAAAAAAAGTTGAACATTTGTTTGACTTTTTTTTGTTCATTTTTGTATTTAATGGTGGAAACTAGCCTAGGCAACTAGTTTAAATAGTTTTAACTAGTAAACCATTTTTTTTTTTTTTTTAATTTCAGTTAACATTTATTTTATTTCAAGCATCAATTATTTCTGTTGCTTGGTTTTAGTTAAGTACAATAACCATGGGGATTTTGATTAAAATCTTTTAAATCCATTCACCTAAAAAAATTATAATAATTCAAATTTCACTTTTAAGTAGAATTTCAATTTAAATAGAATTTCATCATTACCATAAATGTTTCCCACACTGATTTTTGAGGAGCTCAGCAACTTTTTAGAAAATAAATTCTAGATGGGAAATTTATTTTTTCATTTTAAAGTATTTAATATAAAGCATTTCATCTTAAGTCCATCTTGCCAATGCTGTATACTTAATTGCACTTAGCTAACTAACCAAGAATGTGTGAATATGTAAAATTCTGTAAACTGAGATCAAGTGATCTTTTGTATTATGTTTATTTTACCTAAAAACTTGAACAATAATGAATGAACAATAATTTTTTCCGTGACCCCTATCTGTAAGATATATCATTACACCAGGAGATGGCAGCCAGTGAGCAGAAACGAGTAACCCTGGTCCACGTGAATAGGAAATGTTTTTTAAAGTGATACTGATGAAACATTACCCACCTGAAGAGAAGATCCAGCCACAAGCACAGCATCAGACTCAGCCAGCTTGTTATGCACAAAGTTAACTGTAGTCCGGTTCACCACGTCACCAAAGAACGTCACCTCAGGTTTAAGCACACCGCCACAGGCATCACAAGCAGGTACTGTGAAGTTCAGCACCTGCTCGTCTTCCAGAAACACATCTCCATCTGGGGCCACAGCGCCTGCACTTGCTGCCCAGCCAGAGTTAAGAGCTGCAAAACGCTTCTGAAGCTCACCACGTGGAGTCAGCTGCCCGCAGTCCAAACAAACAACCCTAAGAGCAGGACAAACACAAAATCACAGAAAATATTTTTCCTCTTAAATTCCACAGATTCTTTAAGTCCATAATCAAATGATCTTCAAGTAAGTCCTGCCCTTACCTATGTGTAGATCCATGAAGTTCAGTTAGTCTCTGTTGTCCAGCCTTTGAGTGTAATGCATCTACATTCTGAGTGACGAGCCAGTGCAGTTTTCCCTTTTCCTCCCAGTCCCGTAATGCGAAATGCGCTGGATTTGGCTGGTGTGAGGAGAACTGCGGCCACCCCACGTAGTTCCGTGCCCAGTATCGCTGCCTGGATTTCGCACTACGCACAAACTCTGAGTGTTGCATAGGCCTCCTGTCAGTCCGTGCGTACAGTCCCACACCTTCTGATCTATAGTCTGGAATTCCAGATTCAGTGGAGAGTCCGGCACCGCTTATCACAAACAGACGAGAAGCCTGCGACACGAAGGCCTGGAGTTGTTCCACAGCATTGGAGTCAATCGAGCCACTTGCAGGAACAAATCGTTGCACACTAGCTTGTATTGTAGAGGCACATCTTCCCACTGCCACACGAGGAGGCAGGGATCTCCATGAAAACAGCATCTACAAACCTGTTCAGATAACAACAAAAAACTGTTTATCAACAATAAACAACTGTTCTGCACAATAACTACTCTATGGAATTTACATGTTATGGTCTGAAATATGGTGAATAATAAAGTTCTTTAATGAATAAAGTTGTTCAGCTAATTTGTTTTCAATAAAACACACATGGAAATGTTTTTCCAATAACCATGGATATAATAAACTAATACAACTTGAAATCAAATCAAGTACATACATATACACACACATATATATATATATATATATACACATACAGGCATATACATTGGCCTGTAAATAACAAGACTTACCTGTGCCATCATAAAACTTTAAGTGCAACGACCTGTGACGTATGGTATTTATTTATTACATCATAACGTTACTGAATATAAATTTTCAATGGTACTCGAGCATAAAGACAATTATTACGTTATAAACATGACGATAAAATGGCCATGTCAGTTAATTCAGTTTTGTGACGTCTGTAGGTGGAATGTAACCCATTCATTGTGTAACTTGATTCAAATGTCAAGTAAGCTAGGACACTAATAAACATGCCATGGACATTATGCCTCGTGTGAATATATACTTTTAACAAATATTTCAAATGTACAACCAATCACATTACTTTAATAACTTACCTGTATTTATTAAAACCTCGACAACAAAAGTCTTGTATTTCGTAAACATTAGGTACAGTCGCTGTAGCGGTCATCAAAACAAGAACTTCCGTGTTGTTACACAGATGCATGATGGTAAATGTAGTTTAGCGAAGGTCCTCGCATCCTCAGCAGTGTTCTTTGATTAAACTAATAACTCTCCAGTACTGCACTCATAGATACATATAATATATCTTAAGAGAGTATTTTATTGTATGTCAGTAATGATACAAAATAAACCATATACATTTTGACCCATGCTTCTTTTTTAACATTGTCAAAAAAATTCATAGAGGTTGTTTAGAATATGCTGCACACATCTTGATTGCAGAACTGTAAGATATCTGTCAAAAAATAAAAATTAATTAATTAATTCACAATTAAAAACAAATTAAACTATGCATGAATAATCATTCAAATAAGAGACACTTTACATGTGCTATTTTAAATCAAACTCTTTTTAAAAAAAAATCCAGTGATTGTATATAAATACAAACAAATAATTGGTATGGACATAATAATGTTTCCTTTTACTCTCACTCGATTGCGTGCAGTTAAAGATGCTCTCAGCCTGTGAATAGAACTCTTCTCCCAGTATGGTGCGGTAGTCCATGTGACTGGTGTGAACGAGGCACTTTGTAGCATCTTTAAAGAGCAGGTCACTCTCTCCATACTGCTGAGACTCAAACAGGTGGAACCCAGAATCTGGACGAGCTGCTATGGTTTCCTATAGTGCAAAACACATCAATTTTCTTCTTCTAAAAAACTCTTACACTAATCAAATGATTATTAATTGAGCGTGCAGACCTGTGACTTCATTAAGAGGTCATAAATGCGAGCTGTAAGTACAGGACGTGTCATAACAATATTTGGAGGAATCGCTCCTAAATTACAGGTCTTCCAATCCGTCAGAGAAGCCCGGCTGCCATCTCCACAAATCAGCTCAAAGTCCCAAGCGAGCCAACCCTCTGCCCATCCACTGGTGTTTAGACCTGTCCAACAAACACATCACACGTATTACAAATGTGATTCATTTCGATGACTTTTCTCAGAGTTTACAGCTTACGTTTGATGTTGCTCTCCAGATTGTGGTGTTCCATAAACGCCACATCTCCAAAGCTCTTCCCACTGGTGTCTCCAACCAAGCACCTGAAGTAAAATAATTTTTTAAAGCCTGCAAAGCTGCATGGTTTGCACTATGATACATTAACAATGAGAGATATACTTCTGTATACCATTTTATCTGAACTGTGCAGAATAGCAATTCCTCACCTTAATGCACCCATATTGCCATAGTAACGCTCATTATGGTTGTCAGCACACCGTTTGGTGGCAGCTTCCTCGGTGCCACCCATACACACCTTACAGAGATTGCCTTGACCTCCTGGCAAACAACCTTTCCAAAACACCTCACCGTACACTGAAAACACAATGGGCTACATTAAAGGAATAGTTTATCCCAAAATGAAAATTTGCTCAAAATGTACTCACACTAAAGCCATCCAAGATGTAGATGAGTTTGTTTATTTATCAGAACACATTTGTAGAAAATTTGCATTATATCACTTGCTCACCAATGGACCCTTTGCAGTGAATGGGTGCCGCCAGAATGAGAGTCCAAACTGATAAAATCATCACAATAATCCACACCACTTCAGTCCATCAATAAATGTCTTAAAGCTGTGTGTTTGTAAGAAAAAAAATCCATCATTAAAGCATTTTAACTGTCCCTTAGGTGTTTTTTCATCAGCTGCTTTTATCAGCTTATTCTGACGGCACCCGTTCACTGCAAAGGATCTATTGGTGAGCAAGTCATGTAATGCTAATTTTCTACAAATGTGTTCTGATAAATGAACAAACTCATCTACATCTTGGATGACCTGAGGGATTTTTCCTCTAAAGCAGGGGTTCCAATACCTTTCTTCTTAAAGTACCTTGTGAGATTAAGTTAGTATTTCATTCATTTTACGTCATACTTGCATGTTCAAGCTCTTTAATGCTGGTTAAGGGCCACACAACATGCAAGTAAACAGATAACATACCGAAACCTGCATTAAAGATAAATAAAATATGATATTCAAACTATTTGATAAAGATTCCAAGTAAAAAGTGAGGAACATGTAGTACCATTATTTGGCTGACATGGGGCGCTGCTGTTGTGCTCTGTGCTGAGTGTGTGTCTCACAGGTAAAACCCAGCCAGCAGGGCTGTACATGTGACCGTGGCAGGAGCGTCTGCCACCCAGACTTCCAAAATATAAACTCCTACTTGTTCGGCGTACAACTGCCACACCATACACTGATGGTAATTCTGCAGAGATAAATATATTTTGTAAAGATGCAATAACAGAGATCGCATTTTTATGCTAAGCTCATTATAGCCCTGTATTACCATCACTTTCAAAATGGCCTCCAACTCCTTCAGGATTCTCACATTTCTCTCCTAAATTTGAAAAGAACCAGCAAACAGAAAAACAAATCAAGCTGAGAAGAACATGAGTGAGTATGACATGGTACATTAGGATCTTAGATGTTTTACATACCATAATATTCAGTCACAACAGGGACAAGGCCACATTTCCCAGCTATGAATGCGTGAGTGGCATCAAGAGACACAGCATCCACCTCATCCCTCTGTGAAAATGAGCAATTCATTAGTTAATACTATACAATTCATAGTATTAACTAAAGATAAAAATAGTTTTCATACTTTAAAAAGATTAAAATGAAATAAACTATAAATATTAGATGAAAATGAGAAACATAACCTATCCTAAATAAAATACAATTAAGTAAAAGTATTAAAAAAACATTAAAGTAAAACAGAATACATATGTAAAAAACTAAATAAAATGACAAGAACACATGAAATGACTAAAACTAGATTAAAATTAATGCTGAATAAAAATAATAAAAGCTAATTCAAAAAATTAATGAATAGTAATATTTTTTGTGATGAAATTGTATTCTGCATTTGTTAAAAATAAAAATAAAAAGTTTGTTTGTTTTGTTTATTTAAATATAAATCACAAGTGCTGAAAATATGTCTTACTGGACCTTGATCTTCTCAATGCAGTCACTCATAGATGAAGCTTTCACACACACCAGAGGATCTGATTTTATGCTAAGAGCCCACTGCTCGCATTTCTTCTGTTCAGCATGACTTATACAGCACCACCTCACCACACTGTCCTCCAGTGAGCTGCCTAATCACACACACACATACACACACACACACACACACACACACACAAACAAACAAACATTAAAGTCTAAGCTTATCATTCCCAAGATGAGTACAGGGGGGAGCAATCTTTCACCTTCATGTCCAAGGCCCTTGAGCAAGGCCACATAGTCCAGTCCCAGAACCTGGCTCATATCCATGTCTTCCATCAGAACTGATAATTTCTCAGTCACATCTTTGAAGAGAAGGTCACTCCCACCGTAGGATGCTGATTCAAACAGCTGGAAGCGCTGGCGCTCCCTTCCCCTCCAACCAAATGAGATCTTCAAAAGAAAACACCTCATTTTTTCTCTCATAAGATCCTGAAATCCTATCAGTACTTTCTGCCAAGATAGCAATAACATTATTAGGAACATCTGCCCCTGTTGACCTGAGGTCACCAGGACCATCAATCTGTTTGTTAAAGAGATAGTTCACCCAAAAATGGAAATTCTGTTATCATTCTTTTACCCTCACCTATGGTCAGTTTTTCCATGTACTGTAAAACTCTGGGTTTGTGTCAGGTTTGAGATTGTAATTAATAAACAAAATATATGTAGTATTTAACTGTACAGTAATGTGCCCTGCATAGACAACACTTAGTATCTTTTAGCACAATCTCTTCGCTCAGAAATAAATAAAAAGAGATTTCTGGTTTGTTATTAGAATTTTACAGCACCAGTTGGTTGTATAAGACACTATAATTGTGCAAGTTATGGGCTCCAACATAAAACATACCTGGGAGGCGACCAAGAACTTTCGAGCAATTTTACGGGTGTTCATTCGTGTGACCACACCTCCTCCAGGGCCTCGTCCAAGGTTACATTTTCTAAAACTGCTGAGGGGAGCATGAGTTCCATCTGCACACAACAGCCTGAACTCATCTTTCTCACTTTCTGTTGAGGAAAAAAGATAAGCCGGGATCAAAAATAAATATGAAAGAGAAAAAAAGCTGTAATTTAATCACTAGTACATCCAAATAAGCATAAATGTTTGTGTTAGAGTGAATTATTGTGTTAACCATCTATGCTGTCCAGAGCTGTGTGATCCACAAAGGCAACATCTCCTGCACGTGACTGTAAACATCTACAACAAAAAGATTGGATGCTGTAAGATCCTCAAAGGAACTTGGCAGTGACTTATTGATACAGGGGTAAATAGGATTATTTTAACCTGAGTGCTCCTTGGTTGTGGTAGAATGGTTCACTGTGAGACGTCTCACAATGGAAATTCTTCTGACGAATGTATGACCTTTGACCCTGGCACAAGGAACAAAGGCTGGGTGCCATTGTAGTTGCTCCAGGCACACAGCTGGCACTGAAGAAAGCACTAACCGCTGACAAAATAGTCAAAGTGTAAACTCGGCACACAATCTTACATATTTTGAAAACTTTGTTTGTTTGGTTTGGGAAAACATGACAGAATACTTCCTATGTTATGATCCTGATTACCAAGTGACTGGAAATACATAACAACAACGAAAATCTGGAAAACCGTTTCAAACTGATTTCATTCCATTAGAATGGAACTGATCTTTTACACACTGTTGTTTCTATGTTGTTTTAGTAATATTTTTAATAAAAATAACAATAAAGGTTTTATTAATATTTTTAATTTTAGTTAAAAGGAGTAGTTTACCCAAAAATAAAAATTTTCTGAAAATTTAGTCTAACTTTTACCATCACAATAATCCAAGTAATACACGCAATACTCCAGTCACATCCTTCATAAAACGTTTTTTTAACTTTAAACCATCACTGGACAAAAAACGTGTCCACTGTAATATTTCTTCCAGTGGAAAATGTCCATCCCTCTTTTGTTTCACAAGACATTAAATGATGTTTTAGTAATTATGTTACGTGCTTTTATCAAATTTGTGATTGGTAGTCTTACCCTGACTAAGGGGCTCATTCTCTGCCCAGGGCAGGAGGTTTCGAGAAAGGAGATGTCCCAAAGGGAGACTCCAACCTGCAGTCCAACGAGCTCCACTATGACAACTCCTGCTGCCCCGCAGAGAGCGCATATCTAAAGTACTACTGTTCCTCACCACAGCAACTGCAAGAATACAGGCACCTGGGAGATGAAGGTGGAGACAAAGTGAAAAAGGAACATATTTACATGTTTCTGCTTGCAAAGTGTGAGGCATATGACCTACAAGATGCTATAAACAGAGCAAGAATGAAACCACATTAGGTTTTTGTATGATACCATCTGTGTAGATTTCCTTTGCAACTACTGTGAGCCCAAACTGTTTTACTGCAGAGTACACCTCTCCAGCATCCAGAGTCACAAGGTCAGCTTTATTATCCTGACAAGAGAGGATAGCAGAACGTAAAGCAGCTAGTTTTATGTCCCGTAATTGATTTGTATTGAAACAGATTTCAGCTTACACATTATTTATATGTAACCCACCCGTATCTTACTAATGCAGTCAGCAGTGCCATAAGCTTTCACACATGAGAGACGGCCGAATGCTGTGACAGCCGCAGGTGGAAGGACAGCGACCAGAGCTTTGGCCAGCTCAGCACACTTCCTCTGCTCCGGCTCGGAGACTGTACACCAGCGCATCTTCTTACCTGAATGCAGATATACAGGCCTACACTCACAGAACAGTCATATAACAGGTCACAAATAAAATGGGTTTTTAGTAATAAATTACTTTTTTTTCCGTCAGGAAATGAAAATATTTACAGTTGTGTTTTATGTCACAAAAACATCTCTTTGCATGAATTTATGGACCATAAACCATTTATTTGGAAATAGGAAACAATTATAAACCATAAAAATCGCACAGTCAATAAAATATACATAGCTGTCATTACAGGCATACTATTGACACATCATACATATCGCAGAACTTTAATTATTAAGGGGTCCCACTTTATATTAAATGGCCTTAACTATTATGTACTTACATTTAAATTAATCATTTGGTACAACTCACTTATTGTGTACATACAAGTTTTTACATTGTACTTATATGTTCAAAAATATCTGCATGTAATTGCATCTGTAATTAATTTCTGTAATTACACTTTTGACCCATATCTCCAAATCTGTCTCTAACCTTACTTCAAAACAATATAAACACAATAAGTACACTATACTTTTTGAAGCAAGTACATAGTACATAGCTAAGGCCACTTAATATAAAGTGGGGTCGACAATTTTAAATGTAGGCCAGCTTTGTAATATGGTATTGTAAAAAAAAAAAATAATAATAATAATTTATATATATATTTTTTTTTACAACATATTTTTTTACAATACAAAATTATTAGGGATATTACTAGGTAAGTGGGCGCAACGTATGAATATTCTGGCAGAGGTCCAGCAACTTTCTTCACCAAACGTTTATCCCTTAATAATTCTAAAATACGTTCAAAACTATGAACATATTTCTGAAAATTTAAATGGCTAAGATGATGAAACGCATGTAAAAAAAAAAAAAAAAAAAAAAACACAACTGAAAATGCACGCGTTAATCATTCGTAGCTTTTGATAATTTTAGCAAACGCGCACTTACCCCAGCTGGTGATGAAGCACAGCAACAAGATGACAGCAACGTTTACTCGCTTCATCACAGTATCAGAAATCTTTTCTGGGCAAATGAATCACACTGACTGTCTACATCGAGTCCTGCAGAGACGTTTTAGGGCAAAAGATCTCGCTGTCTAGGTTTGCGTCAGTCTGAAAAAACCTGTACTGTTCAAGCGGGTGTTTTCAAAGCGAATAGTTCTTATAATAAATGCGCGCATATGGAAAATATTACACTGGAACTCTTATGTCACGTGGACCATGCTCGTCCAGGCATCCTTCCTTGCTTGGCGTTGTATGGCATTTCCAGAAAGCGCCTTTTGTTCGGAATTGTGTATTAAATGCTTCTGGACTTTACTCCACTGATGCAGCAACGCAGTCCATGTGAAGGTCCAAATGAGGATTCCAAGTTTGGGATCCAACATTCCAACGTCATGTGCAACCAACAAAATTTGAACTCAGGTACCCAGTTTTTTAGGATATACGTTAAAGGCAAATAAGCAATTTCAAAACATTAAAATGTGTGATTTAATGCTTTATTAAACATGAAATACATATTTACAACGGTGTCTTTGAATACATAAATAATTGAAATAAAAACTTTTTTGCCTTTTCCCCAAGGGTTCCAAAAATACTATATCATCTGAAATTGTTTCTGGAATAAAGTTGGCATCATATAATGGGCTGCACAATATAGACTTTTTTATATTTATATTCCATACTTAGTGGGTGTTTTTGTATTAACATTGGACAGTAGTAGTTGGCTATGGACGGTGTTAACTCTGGCAGCATGGCGAATCATGGTGGGTTTCTGTTTGTTTAATCTTGAAGATAGAGAAGAAATGCGACTCTCAAGCTGCAAAGAAACATCATATGAAAACATTACTTAAATTATTCTGAAAATTAAATAAACAAATGAAACCAGAGCTACTGCCTCACATGTGTAAAGTAGAATATTTTTCTACAAACAATGGTCTTGCAAACATAAACACCACACAAAATCCATTAGACCTCTAGGTCTGTGTAATGACAAGTACAAACATACAAATTAAATGCTAAATTTAAGCTACTCAAATCACTAATAATAATAATAATAACATATTAGATCTTACAGTAAATATGTATGCCTATTATAATTCATATTATAATATTTCCAGTATGGCATATCATAACAAAAAGCAAGGGTTTATCCAATCCCCAACATTTATCTAGTGGTACACACAGCTGGTTTTGAACATCTTAGATTTATGTTTACGTAAATTCTCTAAAAATATGCGCGTTAAATGCAAACCACCAGTGCCCTCAGTGTGATGTTCTTGAGGAACCAAGACCTTGTACTGTTATTTGTTCCATTTTTACTGTACATATTTAAAAGACATGAATGCATGTATGAATGAGTGCAGGAGAAAAAGGAAAAGATATACGGTACCTCAATGAACTCCTTTAAAATGCTTTCTCGTTCCTCAGTTTCTCCCTCAATGCCTGTCGTTTCGAGCCAGTTACTCAAGACCTTTTGGAGCTTACGCCATGTCCTAAACACACAAACGCAGACTGGTTTCACTACATGAAATCATCTCATTAGGTGCAGTGGTTTTTTTTTTTTAATGTGAAGCTGAAGATATTGGTTAAACCCCTTTTACTAGATTATAAAATTTAAAAGAAAAACATTCCTTTCTCTGTAAAGTGCAGAATCCAAATATTTTCTCCTCATTAGTCTCTGAAACGTAACAGAAACAACTATTCACACCAAAAGCCAAGTTTCCTTTGTGTTTGCTAGAATAAAAAAAACCCCATTTAATATGTTGATTCAGTCAAACTACAGCTGGTTTGTCAATGCACATTTTTTCAAAATGTATTTGGAATGTATATTTGACATTTTACTGAAGGATCACTTTAGCTGAAAAAAAGTCTGTTATATGATATATATATATATATATATATA
>SCHK01434688.1:0-10907 GCA_004124795.1 Poropuntius huangchuchieni | reverse complement strand
AGCCTATTTCCAAAAAAAGTGGAGTGTTCCTTTAAGCAGTGCAATATACAGGCTACCAACCTTTAAATGATTAAAAAATAGTTTATGCACATGCAGGCCGCAAATATTTCCTTATACTCTGAGGCATCAAACTACAGTTAAAGTGGAGAAATTTACAGACCACCAACTTTTAAAAATGATTCAGCATGATATACAAACAGCTTGTGCTCTCGAATGGGTGGGCAAGTTTGCTCAACTTCAAAGTGATCCTCAGAAGAGCAATAGAAGAAGTAAGGTGGTCTAATAAGATGTGACTTTTAATAAAGCAAAAACAAGCTGCTTGGCATGAAGCTCAGAGCCCGGGACTAATACCATCTGCTTACAACCCACAGACCAAACATTTACATCACTCCCCTGGATAACAGGCTTAAAAAGACCGTCTTAAATGTCTACAGTCAAAAATAAAGTCTACAGGGGCAGCGAACAGGACAGGGAACCAACAAGACGCAATTGGTAGCAGAAGGAAGGTAGACAGATAGCTAAGAAGCATTACATCAATAGCGTGTATGAATGTCATTCCCAGCAAAAACTGTTGGCGATTCTGCACAATAATGCTACTGTATATGTACCTCTCACAGGAGCACATTGTCTGGCATGTACTACCGTAACATATGGGAGATATGTCAAGTCCAACACAAATCACAAAGTGTTTCAGTATCCACTGCCAAGCTCTCTCTTACTTCTCATTTCAGGGATTCGAGCTATGCTCATAATTAAGAAAGGAGACTTCCCAGGCCTGGTGGGATGGCATTTAATGACCTAATTCGATTTGAAACATTAGCTGGACTGGTTTTCAAATTCATTATTATTTCTATGCAAATTTGAACACTGCGCATAGGGGAAGACAGCCAAAAAAAAGTCAGCTTGGCTTCCAGTCTCCTGTATCGTGTTCAAGAAGGAGCTTGACTGAAGTCTTTTATATTGTGTTTGGTAAGGAGGAGAAAAAGGGTGATGGGTCCTTAAGAGAAATGGACAAACAGAAAAGGGACTGAAAAAAAATAAAAAGAGTGAAATTGAATAAAAGATACATTTTCTAGAGAGTTCATTAAATGAAGAGACAAACTGACTAACTTCACATTTTTTTCCTCTTAAAGAAACTGTAAAAAGACATTTATAGCGGTGTTACAATTCCTTAAACCCCAGATTTTAGTGATTAATCTTCATGAAGAACACAATATTTAATTGACATTCATTTATTGTGTTACATAAATATAAAAGTTACATAAAAAAACTTATCCTACTGTTCAAACATTTGGGCTCAGTAAGATGTTTTTGAAATTATGCATTAAACAGATCAAAAGTGACAGTAAATGCATTTCTATTTCAAATCCATGCTGCTCTTTTGAACTTTCTATTCAACAAAGAATCCTGAAAAAAAGTATCATGGTTTACTTTCTACAAAATAATATTAAGCAGTTTCTTTAACTGCAACCCAGCATATTAAAATGATTTCTGACACAGGAATACATTACATTTTAAAATATATTCAAAAGGAAAAGAGTTAGTTTTAGTTGTGGCAACTCATATTTTTATTTATCTGTTAAATCAGACAGAAATTTTACCTTCTCTCTTGCAGATATAAGAACTGTTCATTTCAGACATGACTCAAATCATGCGCTTGAAGAGAGAGCAGAGTTATCTGACTGAATAAAGCAAATCAAATCATCAGAGGGAAACTGATTGCAATGAATAGGTACAGCAATCAGCAGTGGTTATGGCAGGTCTGTCAGGAGGCTGTCAGCATAATTCATGTTCGGCTCGACCTTTGCTGTTGGTTTGAATCCACTGCTTGGTAACACGAGCAAGCAGGTAAAAAATTTTTTTTTTTTTTCTCCTAAAATAAACCAGTCGCATAAAACAGACTTCTATAGCTTCTGATGAGTCTTCAGATGAACTACTTCTAATGTAGCTAGCAAAGCAAACTAAAAAAAAACACTTGGATGAGTTAATTAATGAAAAAGAATGAACATGTATTGATCCCAGGACATAAATACAGAATGGAATTAATTGTGAGACTGATGAACATTAACTATTAACTACTGAAGTGTTTCAAAGTCAATAAGCTTCTTAAACTGAAACATGACACTTAGCTGGGATCTGCTAATGACACAATGCCCTGAACATGCCAAATGAAACAGTGCTGCTAATATGTGTGTGTTGCTACTAGTCTCCTCACCGCACAGGAGTAGGTCAAACAACAGATGGTCGTTAAGGATTAAAGTGAACTATGTAAATGTTGAATCAAGCAGTCAAGCAAAGCCCTAGCAGAGAGCTCATAACACTCAGTAGCTCACAAACGTGGCATGGTGGAGACTTTCTATTGACTTCTATCACTTTATACAGGGTTAATGATATTTTTCATTGCATGACCCTAAAACGATCAATCAACTTTAGATTTATCCAATCCAACTTTTGTTGATTTTAGCCCATGTCTGTTAGCTTTGAGTTCATTTGCACTACTGTTCAAAAGTTTGAAGACTTTTCTTTTTTTAGAAAGAAGTCTCTTATTCTCATCAAGGGTGTATTCATTTGATTAAAACTAAGTAAAACCTAAAATATGGTTAAATATTATTACAATTATTGGGGGGGAACCGTGATACATTTTCTTCAAGATTCTATAATGAATAGAAGGTTAAATAGACATATAGAAATCTTGTCTTTATTGTAATTTTTGATCTTTCTAATATGTCCTTGCTAAATAAAACTATTAATTTTGACCCCAAACTTTGGAACGGTAGTGTATGTTCTACTGACCCACACATACACTTCTCACATTTAGTCATTTAGCAGTCATTTAGCTTTTATCCAAAGCGACCTATAGAAGCAATCAAAACCAACAAAGGAGCAACATGCAAGTGCTATGACAAGTCTCGGTTAGCCTAACGCAACACACGTAGCAAGGCGTTTTTTTTTTTTTTACTTCTTCTTCTTCTTCTTTCTAAACTACACACTTACTAATACCAGCAACACAGATTTTACAAATTCCTTAAACAGAAGTGTAAATCCACATTAATTCAGTCTCTTAATGCAGATTACCCATGAATAATGGCTATACTATTTTAACTAGAAACACTTTGTGTAGATTTGTGGGACATCAATAATGAGCAGGTCTTTTAAGATGTTTGAGGATTTCTGCATTTTAGTTTCCAAAAATAGCTGAACATTTCGCTGTCAGAGACTGAGTATGATCTAAAAGATTTCAAACTCTAGACCTATCAAAGCCTGACGTTGAAGCCTCCTTAAGGTTGCAAAAACACTGACGCATACACCCAGCTTTGATCAGTGAAGAACAGAAGACACAATCTCACTCTGACAATTGAAGGTTATTTCAAAAGAGAATAATCATAGCGTTTTTTCACATTTGCAAACATCCAGTCTAGACAAACTGAGAATTATAAATATCATTACAAATGTGTCATTCACTTTTCATGGAAATAGCATCATTAGAACATCATCAGAACTGCAGCAGTGTCTCTTGTTGATACTTCATGACTATAACCGTCTTCCTGGCGCACACTAAAGAGAATTCTGCATGATTTTTGATGACACAATGGACAGAAGACAAAGCCGGAGGTCTCAGCTCTCACTTCACTAGTAACAGGCACTGGAAAATACATTATAACAGCCTATTTCCTCTTTACAAATGGAGCAATATTAATTTATTTCATAAAATCTCCCCAAAGATAGTTTTACCATATGGAATGTCCCTTACTGGATCACAAGTGCTCTATAAAGACTAACCCCGGCGGATCCAGGCCTCTCCGAATGTGTGTGTGTCCTCATGGTAGGCCTATTGTATTTGCGCAGCAAGGCCTGTCAGCTCTACAGTCAACTGTTTGCTGTCATTAATCAAGTCAGACAGTCCACTAATATATGCACTAGATCCCAGCGGCTAACACAGTCACCGCATTACAATGACCTGGACTTACAGGAGAATCCACAAAAACTCAAGAGGAAAAATTCCCCCTTTGATTCATGTGTAATTTAACTCTTGATTTTAACCAAAACTGAACCTGCTATGAACTGATGAAACTGAACGTACTATGGTAATGTCTGACTCAAGAAAGGTCTTTGATTTAACTTTGTCCAAGTCAGCATTTTGCCTCATTAGGTACGATCTCTTACAACTTCAAGTGAGCAGCTAAAAATAACTTTAAAGAGCACTCCTTAGGCACTTACTTTGGAAGAAAATGTCTATAATTGAGAAAAATACTAGGTAAAATATAAAAAAAATCATGTTTTCTCTATATGTTATTTAAGGGTTCTAAATTCTTTGTCTCCATTTTAAAAGTAAAAGTATTATTTTAAAGTATTATGAGGGCAGTATATGAGATATATCATCATCTTGAATTTTACTGATCCACAACTCATGTCTTTGATGATACTGTATAGTACGCTATTGAAGTATTAACTTTCAATGCATGCAAACAACATCAAATATTCTACTTGCTGTGTATATTCATTATTCATAGAAAAGGTGCACAGCTTGCAAGTGTGCTAGCATTTACAATTCAAACAAGGTATTGGGAGGGACTGTTGTCAAGGTGAAGTTGCAGTCTATGGCAACCTAACAGCAAGAGGCAGACAGCGAGAAATAAAAAGAGACAGAGAGAGTGATAAAGAAAATAGATAAAAAAAACATAAAAGCAAAGGTATAAGGGAAAAAAACACAAAAGCATAATTTGGTGTCATACTTAATTAAAAAAATATGAAACAGGTTGTCCTCTTAGTCACATCTAATTCCCACAACCAAACGTTTTGTCCAAGAGAGCACACTAGAAATAATTTCAGAAATTAATTTGTACATACACATTATCATTCAAATGTTTGGGGTAGGTAAGACTGCTTTNTCTTAGTCACATCTAATTCCCACAACCAAACGTTTTGTCCACTAGATACACTAGAAATAATTTCAGAAATTAATTTGTACATACAAATACTTATTTTAAAGAAACTTTTAAGAACAAATTAATGAATTGATCATGATATATACGGTGTGTCTGTGTGTGTGTGTGTGTGTGTGTGTGTGTGTGATTTTATATGCTTATAGTCAGCCCATTCACTCATACTGAACCAAATTGTTCCCAGACATCCCAGCCAGCAGACTGTGTAACATATGACTAGATAATCGGCATGACAGAAGTTCTGCTTTACACACGTTTGGCACCGATGTCGCACTTTCACACTTCTAGTCAACGCACAGGAGCCCCCCAGTGCACATGGAGACTACACCCAAATCCACCAGCATGGTTACACCCGTACACACAAGTACAAACACATGGCGCACATGGTAAGCGTTCGCCTCAGGGCAGAAAAGCATGATCACCCGGCATCTGCTGTGTCTACCAATCCACACACACATACAACAACCAGCACTGGAGAGCAAATGCCATCTGATGGAGAAACAAGAGCTCATCCTTATCCCATGCCTGTCTCACTCCCCGTGGAACCATAATTCAGCTTTCTGTGTAAGAGCCTAGAAGAAAGACAAAAGCACACAGTGGAAATAGAGGATTAAGTGGCATGGATCTCCTACAAGAGCCAAGAAAATAGAAGTACCTCTCCAAAACAGGAGAGAGGCAGTTGAGAGCTTCACTCAACATGTTTGAGCACGAGCAGGCTCTCCTTTAGTTAAAAATGGGTTGATCATTGTAAGAAGATGATGGACTTGCTGGAATGCAAAAACAACACACACATACTCATGTTTAATAATGGAGGATGTTGTCTAAATGAGAACAAACCATACTGCTTCATAAAAGCTTGGGATGCAAATTATCAGTACCCAAATGGTTATTAAGGACTAATTACGGGACAATAGTTTGATATCAGTGCATCACATAATGAGGGAAACTAGGTCTCTTAGACTATGAAGCATGTTCAAAATAGTTAAAAATATAGTTCACCCTAAAATGAAAATTCTGTCATTACTGTAATTACTCACCCTCGTGTTGTTCCAAACCAGTAAGACCTTCATTCATCTTTGGAACATAAATTAAGATATTTTCAGGGTACTCTAATGAACGCACATCGAAGAGTGATATAGAAGAGAATAAACTGTGAATAAACCGCTATTTTTGTTATTTTTGCACACAAAAAGTAATCTTATAGCTTCATAATATTATGGTTGAACAACAACGGAGGGTCAGAAATCTCTCAGATTTCATCAAAAATATCTTAATGTGTGTTTTGAAGATGGGTCTGGAATGACATGATGGTATCTATGACAGAATTTTCATTAATTTCTATCGCGTTAAAAATTTATTGGGAAAAAAAAAAAATCTTATTTTTTTCCAATTTCAGGGTTGTACATTTGTAGTCCAACATAGTCTTTGATTATTGTTATATTAAAGATAATTATAATTACTAAAAAGTAAGCCAAACCCTAAATCCACAAGAAACATTTTAGTTTTATTTATGAATCGCAAATAAGGACAGCCCCAAATGTCCCTTAAGGGAAGTTTTGTTATGCTTAGCTAACTTCAAGGGACAAACTCGTCCCCAAAGTGTAGCCAAGTATAGATATAATTAGCTGCCTAATGAATAATAGCTGATAATTAGCTGCTTAATGAAGACATAAGCTTGCTTTATTTTTAAAGAAATAAATAAATACTTTATTTTAGATCAAAATAATATTAATGTTAAACATTTAAAAGTGTATTTAAAGCTTTCTGAAAAGCGACAGTTTGTCAACCTTGTTGTGTTTTGATATTGTATACCCATTCGTATGTATCCCCAAAGGGAGTCAGATTCAGATTTAGCTAACTTCTGGGGACAATTATGTCCCCAAAGCATAAGTAACCCACACACAACACACTTATCCAATAAACATAGTCAGGGCTGGACTTTTTAAACATATTATTAGAGAAACAAACAGCTTTCTGTCCTGATTAGACACAGATGCACTGATGGAATAATCGTTGGTTTAATCTGTCCATAAAAATGTGATAAAAAAACTACACAGGCTAGCCAGGATGATGTCATCGCATCCCTCTCTTTTCCCCATTTCAGTCTGTTTTTCTTTTCTCTTTCTTGACTTTCTAAACTGGATTAGTCTTCCTAAACAGCTGAGGGTAGCCGTGAATCATTAGGCTTTGCTTCCTCGGAGTACAGGAGACAGGAATGCTTTAATAATGCAGGGCTCTGCGTCACATTTGTAAGGCTGTTTCACAGAAACACTTCTAAGACTTGAAGGAAAAGTTCATCCAAAAATGAAAGGTCTGTCATCATTTACTCATCCTCATGACGCTCCAAAACTGTACACTGTTATTGTTCCATAGAACACAACAGCTGAACTTTAAAACTGTCTGAAATGTAATTTTATTATATAGTACGTAATTTAGAATTATCACAATGAACAGCTCTGTCTTTATATGCGAGTATGCTTTTCAAAGCAAAGGAATTGTTCCTGTTACAAACGACTGGAAAAACATGTGGATCTCAAATCTTCTGTATCAAATGCAGTTTTTGCAGCTGGATAGATAAAGCACGCAGTTACACCCATTGCTGATCTGAAGCTCACAGTTGGCTTTCTCTTGTATAATTAACCCTTTCCTTGCACAAGTAGTCTTGCTTGGCTTCACATTCTCAACAGTGATAAAATCGCTGTAATTCTCGGCCTGTTAAGACTTATTGCCTATGATGTCTTCAACAGTACGGTGTCAAATATCACATGACCAGTCAAAACAAATCTAAATGCTTTCGAGTTCAAAATCAGTGACTTTTGCACTTCACTGGAGCTACAAGGATATCATATCAAGTGATGAATAGCTTTCAGCCTTTGAAAAATGCACGACCTTGTGCACGTTTCGTATTTCTGAGGCATGTGTTCGCAAAACTGCCAAACCTAAAACTCACCTTAGGTCACTAATCGAAGGCTATCTGCATTCTCTTGAGCCTGGGATTCTTTTGAAATGATCCTCACACAAGTTTGTTTACATTACCAATAATCTATCATAAGATTCATGGAAAGAAGCCACGTCTGGTTTTGATTTTACACTCCCTGTAGCTGTTGTATGTTTGGGTGGGGATGTCAGAGCTCAACAGCTAGAGACTCAAAGCACGAATAAGAGAAGGCAGATTGTTCCGCTTAAAACTTTTTATTGGCCCATTGTCCTAATGTAGAAATAATTATTTTGGACGTCAAACAAACAGGACTGTCATGGATGTTAAGAACGGTATGAGACTTTGGCTGAGATTTTCCACAATTTCTCTACAAAACAGCTGTCAAAAACATGGAGAAATGAAACTGAAGGAGACTGGATCCTCCTCAGATTGTTTGTTCACATCTCGGGGGTGTCGTGTTTGATTTCTGACCACTCTCACCCTCATTCGTCTGCCTTCTAGTGTGGTTGTCACAGCACCAAAGGAGTGTGAATAGTACCATCACCCTGGAAACCGGGCGCCTAGAAACACTTCTCTTTACATGACTCACTGAGAAAAAGACAGCATTTTGAACGAGAGTGGCTTCTTAGATTTACATTTAAGTTTCTTCCATTTGTGAAAATGTTCTATATATTTAGCTACTGTAGGCTAAATATGCTAATTTCACAAAAGTTTATCATGCGTTAGAACACTAGGTTATCAATATACAGGATTATCACTGTTCACTTCAAATGAAAGACAAAAAGTGCACTTGAGTGTGTGTACGTGCGAATTAGACTCACATGAGAGAACGCCAGCTCTGTGATCAGAGGAAATTGGAACTGCTTCAACTCTTCTATTAAGAGCAATTTCCTGTGCTTTCCTTTTAGATGGAAAGATAGGCAGCGCCAGAAAAGCCATGACTGTTTTCCTGTCATCCATGAAATGCTGAGCAATCCATGTACATATGCATACACATGCTAAAATGCATGCACACAGTCACTAGCACTATTTCTGCGCAGTAAGGCAGATGGTGAGATGTAATTTATATATTAATGCACTATTCACTTTCGTAGGCTGACATTTATTCACAGTCACAGAGAGACATGTTTCTATTCAGATACACGAGCGTTCACCCTTCGTTTCCTTAGAACTCACTTTTATGTTCACACAGACAAACTAAAGCAGTAACTGCAGATGTGTATAACTAGGTAAACTGCCAGTTTATCTGCATTAAAACAAAATCGATCAGAAACAAAAGCTGAATTTGGCCCCAACACCAGTTTGTCAAGTTTAAATATGTTCTAATAGAGAATAGCATCCAATGTACAAAGCAAATACAATGGTGCCCTCTGTTGACAAAATAAAGTTACAGCAACCAAATATTTCAAGGACAACAACCATATATGGTCATATATTCTAAACTCAAATGTTTTGCATTTTCATAACTCACAGACTACTAATAAACTACTTGACAGTTTTTGACATTTTTATATTACGCAAATGTAAAGTATATAAAATCATTTTTGATGTTAATATACACATTAAAGTACAAAAAACATCCTACTATATAGCTGTTAAAAGTCAAGCAGAGTTTACAACTGGACATTTTAATACAATTCATTTTAATTAAATTGTTTTTAAACAAAGTTCAAAACAAAGGAAATAAACCTTTCAATTATTGCTGCAATTGGCCCTGACCTCACAGCCATGATAAAATCACGTTTTCCCGCGGGATTCCAGCAGCAGTGTTAGTCACATGCATCCATTTAAAGCTCATTTACAACAGAGCAGTTTGCACACAGATGCAGTTTTTAATGAATGGCAGCCATTTAAGAGGTAAGGAAAGAAAAGTGGATGGGAAAAAAAACCATGATGGTATCAAGAAGAGAAGAGACGGAACAAGTTAAGATCAATAAAAGTTTTAATTTGCAGCCACGAGAACAACCCACACTGCTGTAGAGGTGGTATAAAAGTTCCCTATGTAAGTGAGAGACAGATGACAAAGTGAGAGAGAGGGAGGAAAGAGGAAAAACTGAATCAAAGGACAGTTTGAAGTGCTGCAGAGAGCCATACAGGGAGCCATGCAGATACCTGCAGTTCCCAAGCTGTTTGAGTGGTTGTGGGTGCATGCGTGTCTGTGTCCATGTATATCAACATACTACAGTGGACATAGACCTGCTGCATGCATACTTCACAAATTCTGTTCACTGTCGTTGCACTAAAGACACAAGGTTAACATCCAGCCAATCCTGAGCACATTCAAAGAGCCTTTCATTCCTACAGCTCTCTGGTAGTGTTACGGATCAGCAGTGTCGCAGAGCCTTGGCGCCTGCAGCCATTTATTCTCTCCATCTTAAGATGGATCACTATATAGAGAACAGCCTACAATAAAGAATTAGTATGGAGCATATTATATATACATCACAGTACTGATGTCTGAAGAAATCTTAATAGACCTACTCAGGCGCCATGCACTTATATATTGCCCTAGGCAAGATAAAACATCCAAGCTAAAAAATATTGAACAACATATTTTTCGTTTAGCATGCAAGCTGTACCAAGGTTAAATCCAATATTGATAACAATAAGAGCCATTAATAAAATTAAGTGATCTGAATAGAGCGCAAAGAATGATTTCTAATGGATCATGTGACACTGAAGACTGAAATAATGGCTGCTGAAAATTCAGCTTTGTCGTTACAGGAGTAAATTACAAATTTTCAAAACAATTCAATCAAAAAATGTTGGCAAACATAACAGACCTTTTTCAAAAACATTTTAAAAAGTCTTAATTATTTCAAACTTTTGACTGGTAGTGTATACATAAATATAATATATTTCATCATATTTTCTCCTCCACGAATACATGATACACGATGAAATTAGGTATGATCTCTAAAAATTACAACTTATATTTCGATATATTTTTATATTTTGGAAATATGCTTTAAAATACTTTAAAAAAAAACAAAATATATATATAGATATATATATATATATATATA
>SCHK01434676.1:8468-28373 GCA_004124795.1 Poropuntius huangchuchieni | reverse complement strand
TTTTTTTATTTTTAGTCTACTTATGATAGTCAAGGATTATTATGCCAAAACATTCATAATTAGGTTTTCCGCCCTTAAACTAAATATATTTGATACCGTAAATTTCGTCTATGATAGGCTGATATAGTTCAAACTGAAAAAACAAATATTGAACAGATATATCTGATATCTACATAGCACACTGAGCATTTTTATTTCAAAAAGACTTTAATTGCAGCAATCTGTTTTAAGGAGTCACATGCTGTTGTTTTGCATCTTCGTTTCAGAGACTTGAACAGATTCTGATGAAATATTCATCCTATAAAAGACATTTGTAGAAGTTATTTTTCTAGTGTGAGATCCAGATGCCTTTTGAAGGCCTCATGGCCTACACGACTGAGATCATGTATGGAGGGTGTAAGAATAAACAATGTGTACTTTGTGTCAGCTCTTATGTAATGTATATGCCTCTGGGACCTCTGGGCACCTAGAGAGGTTTAAATAAAAAGTTATCTTTAAAAACAGACCAGTGGATAAAATCCCACAATTAAATTGTGGAAAGCACAGGGAATAACATATACAAAAATTGACCTATGCGCTTATTGAACAGTGACTGATAACAAAACTTTATAGGAATGGTAGCTCAGACAGAGACCAATTCAGATGGTTAGCTGGCATCTCTGGCTTGGTTGTTTTATTTTGCTTCTGAGCATTATTCCTGCAAGACTGAGAAGGCCTCTATCTCCTCTTTAGAATCGCCTTCTGGGATCGGCTCTGGATGTCGTAGCAGCTCGGGCGAACACAGACTCACAGTCCACCCTGCACACGGGCTCTGTAATCACCCAGACAGACTTTCTGCCAGCTCAGGTCTCAGACAGACGCAGCGTCAGACTCTCTGCCACTGATAAAACCTCTGCTGGAAGCCAAGCATCTGGTGAGGCTGTTGCTGAGATTTAGTATACATAGATTTGTCTTTTTACAATCTAGGATCGCCTTACGCCGATTGTGTCTCAATCACCATGCCGTATAATAAATGAAATAAATTATATATTAGACCTGATTAATACTATTATTTCTTCTAATGATAATAATTTTTTGCCTTACTGGTCATCTATCAATACAGTGAAAGATGATAAAAAATATTTGGACATTTTTGGATATATGGCATCTACAAACAAATGATACATCATCTCAGCTTTTCTCAGAACTATCTTCACTTTTATGAGACATTTTTGCAATTAGTTTAAACCAATTTAATGGTTTAATTTTTCATGGATGTCAGTATGAATTTCCGTTAATTTCTCACAGGTGTCTTAGCAGGATAACCACAGGTGTAGATCATTATATTAACATATGAACATGTTCCACAACATTTCACAATCAGAAAAGCGTGCAAGACATTTTGAAACTTATTGTTTCAGTTTTGAAACCCAACAAACCTCATTTTGTGAAATGTTTTTATTGGGAAGTATTCTTGTGCATTCTTTAAAATAGATATGTCATGTTTTGATATTGTGTTATATAATAAAAAATACATTTACACATTTTTAATTATGAATGTAGAGTTTGGTTAAGCTGAGTGTGCTGTAAATACAACTAAACAAAGGTGCTGAATATTATTTTTACTTTGATTCATTTCTCCTGCAGTCTTAAAGGATGTGCTCCGAGACAAACAAACAGGTGGCCATAAAAGCCCACTGGAGACCCCTGCTCCACGTAAAGTCATTCCTAAACCCACCCACTGGACATCATCAACAAACACTATCAAACCTCAGAGATCCTCACTCAGAAACCAAGGTGGGTTTCTCTTCTGCATTATTTGCTCTGTTTCTGTTTATTGGCTGAAAGCAATTTGGTCATTGCAAATATTTAAGTATTTATATTGGCTTCAGAGGCTTGATTTGATGAGTAGTTGCATTATATTAAGTGCACATTTTTTCTGTCCACGACCCAATCAGAGCATAGTTCTGAAATATTGTTCATTGGTAAATAAATCAGTCTATTTCAGGGGTATTACAGTAGTATGGATGACATTCAATTTGAAACCACTTGATGGCAGTAGCGTCACTACTGAATTTTTGCTTTTGCACCGCAAACAGAACTCTGCTGTAAAAACACATTTCCACTGCCTTTATATCATCTCAGTGTAGATGTTATATTAATCAGAGGTAATTATAATCCATAACAACATACAATTGTCTTTTTAAAATATTTTCCATAACCTTCTGCGTGGTTGAAACTAAAAGCTTTCTATTATCACTCTGGAATTCATTTTAGTTTTTTTATTCAATTTTTGTCAGATAAACGAAGCATGCTGTACAATTTGTTTATAGCTTTTTTTGTTATAATTATTAATAAGTAATTTATGTACATGCAAAATATTTTTAGCTGTATCTGATTGTAATATAATATGCACAGACTATGGTTTGGAAAGTAGACAGAGCATTTAATTAATTACTGCTGCACATATTTTGCAGCATATTGTTTCTGGTTATGTCTCATCTTATCACTACTTTCGAATGGCATTCATTGTTGCATCCATGGCTACAGGCTTTGGAATCCATTGTGCTTCGCCTCCGCCAAGAAACCGCCTGCATTTAGTTTCCTGTTTAACAGACAACAATGATCAGCTCAGCCCAGAACCTCATGTTCTCAAACTCCAAAACCAGTAATTTATCCCCGAACAAGCTTTTTCCCTTTAGACACCATCACTCAACCAATCTGTCACTCCCCCGGATTGGATTGAAGACTCGCTTTTGCACTAAAAACCAATTAAGGCAAAAAGCAGTTGTTGAAAGAGGTGTCACCGCCGAACAGCTGTGTAAATATGAACAGTTCAAGCTGTTCGCCTCAGTCACGCTGTTTTGCTCCTGTCGGAGAGAGCCCGGGCTTGTTATTGGAAAAGCTTCGGGCATGTTAGCACAAGCTGACCTGGTAACACAGCTGCTTTAGTGTCTTCAAGTAGTGCGCGTCATTAAACGGGCCGCCGTAGAGCTGAATTACCCTACACAACTGTTGAGTTTACTATAGGCCGTACTTGCTTATCACAAACAACATTCCTGCTTTTCCATTTCACCTTGTTTTTTCCTCTTTTTCCAATATGTGAGCTCAGAGATGGGGTCACTGACACAAGCCCGTCCGTCTGAAACCTGGGAGAATTTTCCCACCTGAATCTAATCCGCCGGCTGCCGCAGCCCCCTCCGTGTCTCCCACATGAACGGCGGATTGCTTTCCCAGACGCTGGAGCTGTGTTCTCAGGCTCGCGTTGATGGATGTGTGTGGGAGAACAGAGAGTTAATTATGGCTCGTGTGTATTTTTCCTGGAGTGTGAAAATTCTCTTTCGAATCATCAGTTCTGGTGTTTCGACCTACATACGTACACAGTGCACTCTTCCAGATTGATTACTCCATTGAGTATGATGTAAAATTTAGGAAATCAGCACGTGTAAACACTAAGGTTTCAGGCTGTTCGGTGTCGAGACAGTGGGAAAATTCTGCAGTAAGATGTCTGTTGCTACTGACTCCATTTTGTCACTTGTGCGCATCAATCTGGTCGTCATGGCAACTCGGCTATTTCGGCGGCAGCGTTGCTCCATCTCTCCGGCTGTCAGACCGTTCTCTCTTTCCATTGAAACGGGCTATTTTTAGCCAACCTTCCTTTTGTTTCTCGTGTACATCATCAAAGCGACATTAAATTAATGCGGAGAGGCGAAATCTGGAGCGTGAGGTGTTGTGTCGTGTAGAGGATGCTTTTATGTTCACTCGTTTATGAGTAATCCACCAGGATATTAGGTGTGTTAGAACTGGTTTAATTATTTGAGCTCATACACGCTTTGGTCATAAGGTAAATTTAGCAGCTGTTACTGAGTTTGGGGATTTTTTTTTATTTTTCAGCATCACGTTTTTAGGTCTATATGAGTGAATAAGAGAAATTAAGATGATTTATTATGACTGAAATGATGCAGGTAGTTTTTTGTGTCCAATAAGCCAGTTAGTAATTGTAGTTGTATTTCTGCTATTTGATTATAACAATTAAAAAAACACAATCTTTCTGAATTTTATTTAGGTAAAATATTGTGTCAAACACTGATCAATTGCTAGCAGTAACCAATAACCTTTTTATTTTAATTTTTAATCATCTTTTAGCATGGTCCTGTGGTGTGATAAATGCATTTTTAAAAGCATAAATATTCCATGGAATAACTCAAAATAATATTAGGTCATAAAACAGCATGTATCATAGTATCATACAAGATGTAGAAAAGTGTTTACGACAGTTTCCAATAGACATTGCAGTCACTGCTTGAAATGTCATTCTTTATTCATCTTTTTTATTCATTTAGCCTTTGGGTCAGTCCAATGAGTCCAAACCGGTAGTGAAAATAGTAAAATCAAATAGGTGAAACAGAAGTCAAATCATGTAGTAATGAGTGGAGAAGCCTGCAGATTTTACATTAAGGGTTATGAATATTGCAGATGCCCTCAACAGCAATTCCTGTGGTCTTACCTCATCAAAGATTTATGGGTAGGAATTTTAGCTCGTCCTAGACAAACACTAGCTATGTCGAGATATGCAGTTACCCTAATCTGAGAGAGATGATGTCATCTCTAAAATTATCTGATTTTATAAATGCTTTATATATGTATGTATGTATATAACATAGTACTGTAAAACTGTGAAATATTATGTTAGTTAATTCTTGTGATGGCAAAGCTGAATTTTCAGCATCATTACTGCAGTCTTGAGTATCATATGACTCTTCAGAAATCATTCTGATATGCTGATTTGGTGCTCAAGAAACATGTATTATTATTATTAAGGTTAAGAACAGTTATGCTGCTTAATATTTTTGTAGAAACTGGGATTTTTTTTTTCTTCCAGAATGCTTTGATAAAGAGAAAATTCAAAAGAGTAGCATCTAGTTGAAATAGTAATCTTGTCTAAAAATAAATAAAATTATTAAATTCTTTAAAATGTTATTGACCTTAACAATAGTATATGAAGTTATAAAGTGTGTATTTATGTAATATAACATAATAATAATATAATAATGCTTTGATTCTTAAAGTTAAGCAGATAAAACTATATTCACATACTGTGTGTGTGTGTGTGTGTGTGTGTGTGGGTATGTATATATAGGCCTATAAATATATACACACTAGCATGTTTTATTAACACCATGACCTACATTGTGATCCTAACGTGTTCACTGTACATTTTGAAAGCTAGAAAGCTTCTTGTCACCACTTTCACATCAACCAGCAGATGCCAGGAGAGTCTGTCTGCCCCCCGCAGGGATGCCCTTTCGGATATAAATGGCAGACTTTATTATTAGTCAGTGCCCTTACCTGCCGAGACCTCCATCACTGTTGATGTGCTCTGGGGGGTGGGTCACATGCCGTGCGTCACAACTAAATAGAGCAGCACATACACGCTATCCGCCCCTCTGCAGAGCGTTCAAATGTATTATGGTTCTTTGTGCCCCATAATGTACTTAATGCATTAAAAACCCTGCACATGGCATTTTTCTGTAGTGTTTATGCAGAGTTTAACCTGCACAGGGTTTTTTTTTATTTTTCTATTTTTTTAGCATGGTGCCATGTTTAAGAGCTGTGCTCCCGACGGGCAGCAGTCTGGCATTGTGCGTCTGGCAGCACTATTACGAGAATCCGGCCCTTGGTGAGGTGCCAGCTCCATGTTAAATGCTGACTATTGTTTACAGCTCTGTGTTTGGAGTAATTATAAAGGCAGCAGAATGGATCTCCATGCAGCCACGGGTCCCGACTTTACAGCTGATGTTTTGCAGCTGTGGACGTGTGTGGGTTTGACGTCACGCGGCAGCTGGGAAAGGGGATCGGAATCTGCGCGGTAACGCTGGCAACTGTCGTATATAGACCTGTCAGGAGCTGTTGTTATCATCTGTCACCGTAAACAGTCCCAGAATGCACTTGGAAAAAAATACGCCCCAGAAAAATGATGACTGCTACAGTCTGGTTAATGAGGTTATTGATTTGTTTTCCATGTTATAATATATGTTTATTGAAATTGGTCTCTGTTGGGTGCAATGACAGCATTTTTAGTACAATTTTGTGTCCTTTATTCCACATTTCAGCATGTAAATGGATTTTTTTTTCTTTTCTTTTTTTCAGCAAATATGCATTAAATGCATTAAAAGTGACAGTAAAGACAATAATAATGTTACAAAAGATTTCTGAATCAAATAAATGAGAAGCAGCAAATCAACATATAAAGCCCTGGTCACACCAAGAACAATAACTATAAAGATAATGATCTTAGTGTCCACACCAGCAAACCATATTGTCTGTTTATTCTCATTGCATGCTAGTCTTCTGCTTTAAATTCTCGAGCTCATTATAGCAGGATGGATTCTGATTGGGTGTCAATGTTTTTATCGTTCATCAGCTGGGAAAAAAACATTCTGAAAGTGATTCCAACGATGTTTCTCTGTGCATGTATCGTTATAGCTGTACTACGGACTCTGCTATTATTGAATATTGAGAATGATTTTTTTTTTTTTATAGTTATCGTCCTTTAAGTGAACAGGCCTTTAGAACACTTTAAAAAATGGTGCTATATAGCACTAAAAGGGGAACCACTTTTGGTGCTATATAGCACCATATCTTTAAAGGTGCTATGTACAGTAGAACCATAAGAGGTGCCATATTGCATTGTATTTCTTCAACAAAAATGGTGCTTAATAGCACCAACAGTGGTTCTTTGGCTCTCTTTAAAGGGGCTTACCAGGTTCTTTGTATGGCAGTGGTGCTATATAGCACCTTAAACACCCCAAAGAACCACTGAAGAACCGTACAGGAGCTTAACAGGTTCTGTATATGGTAGTCATGCCAAAGAACCGGTGAAGAACTGCTGAAGAACCACTGCTATACAGCACTAAAAGTGGTTCCCCTGTGATTATGAGCCAAAGAACCACTTTTAGTGCTATAAAAGCTAAAAATTTTTTATAGTGAATGATTTCTGAAGGATCATTTGACAGCGAAGACTGGATTAGTATATTATTTTAAAACGGTTCACGTCTCAGATTCGTCTAAGACTGAGCTGACGTGGGTTAAATTACAAGACATTTTACAGCACAGCTTTTTTTGCAATCACTAACAGCGATGATTGTTTTTGCATGTCTGCTTGTTCTTTCACAGGAAGCGCGGCGCAGAGGGTCTGCGATATATGAGGCTTTGTTGCCGTTGAGTCATGAGACTTTAGCTGCTCGTTTAACCGTATTCAAGAAGCTTGAGGGCCTCACATTCCCCGTTAGCCAGACACCGGGGCCCCCTGGAGGCGGCGCTGCTGTTGTTCCAGTTTGAGGAGGCCCTCCTTACGGTGCCTTTTTGACCTTAAGGAAATGATTACGGTCAGGAGCTCTACTGTTGTTTTTGGAGGATTGAGAAATCCTTGTCCTGCGTATTTATATAGCTTTGTTTCCTTTCGTCTGCATTCCGCAGTGCCGCAGGGAGAACATTCCACTCTCCGGCCTCCTAATAGGGCTCAGGCGAGAGTGCCGGGATATTTTACATCTGCACGATATGAGGTTTTCCCCCTCCGCATACTCAATTTGACTTTTTCCATTTACAGTCATGGGCTGACAAACTGTAAGAATAGCGAAAGAATAACCGCTCGCTTGTGTTCAGAAAAGCCTGGCGTGTATCACGTATTTATGGTCCAGGTTATTGGCACGGCGCTCTGGATTTGTGCAGAATTGATGACTAGCCGAAACACACGGGGCCTTGTTAGAGTCGCAGGCCCGCAGCGGTGTGTGTTCTGGCAACGACGAGCTGGACTGCTGACTGCGGCAGGTGTCTGGTGCCCGGGCTGATCCTTGCGATATCTTCTCTCTTTGCAGGAAATGGCAGCCTTCAGGACCAGAGCCCTAATAACCGGAGGTCTCCCGAGAGATGCGCCTTGCAGTCTGTCAGTGTAAAGAGGTTCGCCATGGCAACAGCCGACAACGGCCAACCAGAGCGGTCCAGGTAATAATAGATCTTGTTTTCAGAGCAGGAAGGCACACAACCCTCGGCCTTTCGTGTTTCGCCGTACACAGTGTGTAACCATAGTAGTGGACCTACATAACTACTTCTTTTCCCAAGCCAAAGGAATGCTTTTGTTTTATTTATGGCGCTCGGTTGGGCCATCTTGTCTTTTTCGTTTAAATACGCCCTCCTAATGTTCCATAAGCAAGTGTCACTTAAAAACGGACGAAGCGTACACGTGTTTTGCCCGAGCGTCTCTCTCGGTCCGAGAGGCTTACCGCAACTTGTCAAAATGACAGTATGAGAAGCGGTGCGTTGATGTTAGTGGTTAACACCGAATGTCTTTGTTTTTGGCCTGTGATGTAGCAAGGGAGGATCTCAATAATACGAACATGTTTTTGATCCCATTCGGAATGCTTTCTGCACTGCGTCTGCAAATTCATATGGGCCCTACTTGAAGAATAGGAGCAAGATCATTTAAACTGGAGTTTATATAACTGTCATGGGGCAAACAGAAGACAGTCTGCAGCTGACACTAACGAAAAGTACCTAAAAGTATGGCTTTTTTTGGGTGTGTTTTTTGGAGACGTGCAATAGTAAATATAATACTATTTACATACAGTTCAAACAGTACTATATGAATTAGAGGTTCACTGATAGGCTTTTAATGGCTGATAAACATACCAAAGTTTTTTGGTTAGTAAGATTTTGTTTTAAAAGAAATTAATACTTTTTCAGTAAGGATGCATTGAATTGATCAAAAGTGACAGTAATTGAAATAAATGCTTTAAATGCACAACTGCTTTCAACACTGATAATAATAATAATAAATGTTTCTTGAGCAGCAAATCAGTATATTAGAATGATTTCTGAAGGGTCATGTGACACTGAAGACTGGAGTAATGATGCTGAAAATTCAGCTTTGATCATAGAAATAAATGATTATTAAAATCTATTCAAATAGAAATTTTTTTTTTAAATTGTAATAATATATCATATTGTTGTTTTACTATATTTTTGATCAAATAAATGCAGCCTTGGTGAACATAAGGGACTTCTTTCAAAAACAATAAAACAATCTTACTGACCATAACTGTTCTTAAACAGTAATGTGTAATCATAGAAAATAAATGTATAATCGAATGTGCACCTTCAGTAAACCTGGCTCAGTATTTATACTGTTTTGTGATTAAAATGCAGTTTGCGTCAGTTTTGTGAAAACAGAGCATTTTAAAATGGTAAATTTGCTTTTACTACCGCCACTGGCGGTTCAGCAACTGCATTTTTCTTTCTCTTTTCAAGTCAATATTCCTGCGTAACAGTAAGGTCTGTTCTAAAAAAACAAGTGAGGGAGAGTGAAAGTCATACATCTGCAGGTTACTGAGTGTTCGACACAAGATGTGCACACACGAGCAGCTCTGGGAAGTCTCCGAGCAGCCTCTGGTTCCCATGGCAACTGCGGGGCGGTCTCTATCGGCTCCATCTGAGAATAGGTAAAGTAAATCTGCATGCATCTGGCCGCCCGCCAGCGTCTCAAATGAAAGAGCACTTTGAATGGCTGCCAGGTTTGGAGGAGGAGAGAGGCTGTCAGGCCTGCTTAATGTTGGCAGTTTGTACTTGGCAAGACTCGCCTTTTCCCAGAATCCCTCACTCTGGCAGCCCGCCAGCCACTTAGCGGAAGCTGAGAGTTAACCCCTGCGATAAGCTGGTGGAAAGCTGAACGTGGAAAACTTTCCATGCTGAGTGTGTGTGTGTCCGCACATGTATGTGGTTCTGTGTGTGTGTGTGTGTAGGTGGGTGGGTGATGTTCTGTTCAGGGTGTGTGTGTGTGTGTGTGGTTGTGTGTGTAAGAGAGAGAGAGAGAGAGTGCCAAGCCTCAGGGTGATCTGTATTCATGAGAAGACTACAGGGACAGAGAAACATCCCTCAGTGAAAGCGAAGGAGGGTGAAATATCCTTTACAGGCAGACTGCAGATTTAGACTACATTTTGCCTAAAAGATTCACAATTTTTTGCCCATAGAATATTAGTTGTATATTTTTGTGCAATATATATTCTTCACAGTATGAATATTTGAGTTCTACATGTGGTCTTGTGTCAGACAAGGACGTTTGCGTGTTTGCAAAGTCAAAACCTGAATTCATTTTAAAATCAAGTGACTCGCTTCAATACTGAAGATAATTTGCACACACACTGTTTCTTTGTGTCTTTAATTTGGGGCACAAACCAAAGGCATCAGGCTCATTTACACCGTCCGAGTCACAAGCACAGAGCACAAATACTGTGCAAATTGTCTCTGGTTTTAGAAGCTGGAAGACATTTGCCAGCCATATCAGTAGTGGATATTTTATCCTTTTGACTTCCAAATTTAGGCTCTTTAATGCTCGATGTACTGTATATATAATTTTCAGTGGAGGGAGAAAATCACGTCCTCAGTTTTGGCTCATGCCTTACTTGGTAGTTATGTTTTCTTGCTTGGATAAAGCACAGCTTCTTTCCGTGCCAGCAGAATGCAGGGATTGCAATAAATGGCATTTCTCCTCTCCTCCAGACCTCCCTTGCTTTTTTTTTTTCCTTCTCTCGGTTTTTCCACCCTCTCGACTTGTTGTATAACAGGATGAGTTTTTTTTTTTTTTTTTTTTGCATCGTCTACGGGGTGTTGTTAAGCAGAGAACAGACTATGGGAAAGGGGCTTTTAGGGGGCAGGGCTGCGAAAAATTTCTTATTTGAAGGTAAACATTCAGAGGCTAATAGATTTGGAAGACCCCAAAGTCTTTAATCATCTTATTTATTAAATCACTTAATGAAATAAGAACATCTGCAGTAGACGTACACATTATTAATGTTTAAGGAAGTCTCCATGTCATGGGCCATAGATGTTATTTCAAATGCCCAAGAATGTCTTTTGATTATTTTTAGTTTAAATCACACATGCATTTTGCTGGTGTAAGCATTTTTATAACATGATCTTGCATTATTAATAGTACCACAGAATATCAAGCTTATGGACATTTTAGAAGCAGTAAGAACAGACGCTCTGGAAGAAACATGAATACCTCAGATTTTCCACCCACAACTCTGGCTCTTGTATTCTGAGAGCAAACAGCCAGCGAGTTATGGCAAGTAGCTTGAACATTTACTTATTTATTCTTTTTAAATTATTTTTTATAAAAATGTATATTCAGAAATAAAATAAAAAAATACCTATTTTTACTGACTAGTATGTGATGTAATATCCAATTTCAATTTCACTAGTAACTTTTCATTTTATAGTATTCATTCTAGTAGTGGAGAGTATAAATTAGTAATATATAATAGTTTATATTTATTCATTACATACTAGCACCTGTTAACTATTGCTACTGGCTATTATACCAGTAGTGACAAGTAACTATTTTTATTGATAAGAAATTGCATTTTTATTTTTTTAATTTCTATTTATTTATTTGTTTTTGACATTGACTTGTATGGATTCTGTTTTTCAGATATTCATATAATTATTCATGGCATCTATTCCAGATTTACTAGTAACTTTTATTTAGTTTTTAGTGATTATTTCCTAGAAACATTCCAGTACTTATGTATTAGAAACTATAGATACAATATATAGATTTAAAAAAAAAAGCTATTTGTTACCAGTAAAAATGGAAGAGTTAGCTTCTTGCCACTATTGTGATAGTGGTTACAAGCAAAGAAATAAATAGTATAAAATAAATACTTTCTGAATGGGTATTGGGTTTACCTAAAAGTGCTAGTAACATAAAATAGATCCTAGTATGTTTTGAATCATAAATGTTGAAGCGGCTTGCCGTACATGGTGGCGGTGTGCGTTTCTCGGTCCATTCAGAAGATTTGTTAGGGAGTGGTTAGCGCATGCGCACTCGCATGGCAACAAGTGGCTTGTCATTTGTAACAGAAAAAGGAACTGCGGAACGTGGTGCTGACGTCACCGGCCCAGCCAGGTGGCATTCCGAGAAGCAGAAGAGGCGCATTCGCCTCCTAGTAACCGTATAACGGATCCGAGAGGAGCAGCTCAACATGTCTTCGGCGCAGGTCTCCTCGTCGAGGAGACAGTCGTGTTATCTGTGCGACCTGCCGCGCATGCCGTGGGCGATGATTTGGGATTTTACGGAGCCCGTGTGCAGGGGTTGCGTGAACTACGAGGGCGCGGATCGGATCGAGTTTGTTATCGAGACGGCGCGCCATCTGAAGCGGGCTCATGGCTTCCAGGAAGGGAGATCCCCCGGTCCCGCGCCGCCGCCTGCGGTGAAAGCACAAGCGGGCATGTCATCCAAGGAGTCGGTGCAGATGAACCATGTGGACGGCTCGTCCAAACAACAGCAGCAGCAGCAACAACAACAACAGCAACAGCCCGGCTTGGACCGATACGCGCTCGGAACCGAGAGATCGCGCTTTGATTATTCCAGCATCGGAGCGCACAGGCTTCCGAACGGACTCGGCGGACCGAACGGCTTCCCCAAATCAGATGACGGACCCCCCGAGCTGAACCGACAGAGCCCTAACTCGCGTCGGAATCACGGGCTTGTGGCAGTGTCGGGGCAGATGAGCGTGCCGCCGAACCTCCTCCCGCAGACTCTCCTGAACGGCCCACCATCAGCGGCGAGCATAGCCCAGCACAGCCTGTCTGGACGAGCCCCTCCAGCCCCGGCCAGCATCGGACCGGCGCTTGGGCTCTCCGAGCAAGGTAAAAGACCCGGTTCTGTGTCCAGCACGGACCAAGAGAGAGATCTAAAAGAGAAGCAGCGTAACGCAGAGGCTCTGGCTGAACTTAGTGAAAGTTTGAGGAACAGAGCAGAAGATTGGGCAAGCAAACCCAAGATAGTGAGGGACACACTGATCACACTTTCCAATTGCACTCCGTTTGATGTGAGGTTCAAGAAAGATCATTCCCTTCTAGGTAGGGTGTTTGCTTTCGATGCTATTTCCAAGCCCGGCATGGACTATGAACTGAAAATCTTTATTGAGTATCCCAGTGGATCTGGTAATGTGTTTTCCAGTGCGTCCGGTGTGGCTAAACAGATGTACCAGGACTGCATGAAAGACTTCGGCAGAGGGCTTTCCTCCGGTTTTAAGTATCTGGAATATGAGAAAAAGCACGGCTCTGGTGACTGGAGGCTCCTGGGCGATTTACTCCCGGAGTCTGTGCGTTTCTTTAAGGAGGGGCTCGGAGGCGAAATGCTGCCCCAGCCTTACATCGACGCCAGCTGCCCTCTGCTGCCTTCAGCACTGGTCAGCATGCCCCGGGCCGTGGCGTCAGGCAGCGCGCTCAGGACTGGCGTGCGCAAACGCAAAGCCTCCCCGGAACCGGACTCGGCGGAGGGGGAGCAGCAGAGACAGCAGTGGATGGCGAGTCAAAGCGAGGCGCTCAAACTGACCATGGCATCCGGCTCGTTCGCAGCCTCTCACGGCGGACCTCCACCCCTGGGGTCAGTGCACTCCAGCCGAGCCACCCCACCCGAATCGGCCCCCCAGAATGGACAGTCTCCCATGGCTGCACTCATGTCGGTCGCAGACACTTTGGGTAACGCGCACTCACCAAAGGACAGCAACTCAGTGCACTCCACCACATCCACCCGACACAACAGTAGCAGCCCGGTCTCCCCTGCCTCGGTGTCCGGACAGCGGCGTTTGGCCTCCCGGAACGGGGAGATCAGTCTGACAGGGACGCCTTCCCAATCGGGTTCGCATCAGGGCATGGATCAGGTGCACCCTCAGAACATTCCAGACTCGCCCATGGCCAATAACGGACCTTTGTGTTGTACTATCTGCCACGAACGTTTAGAAGACACACACTTCGTCCAGTGCCCATCAGTTCCCAACCACAAATTCTGCTTCCCATGTTCCCGGGAGAGCATCAAAGCGCAGGGGGCCACAGGAGAGGTGTACTGCCCCAGCGGAGAGAAATGTCCCCTGGTAGGGTCAAACGTGCCTTGGGCTTTCATGCAAGGCGAGATAGCGACCATTTTAGCTGGGGATGTGAAAGTAAAGAAAGAAAGAGACCCTTAAATATAAATACATATGCTTCCTGCATCAGAAACAGACAAGTGAAGCGAGTATATTTAAGGCTGTGTCTTAAAACCTAGTGAGCTGCCTACTAAGACAACATTTATGGGCATTACAGATGCATTTGAATGCCCAGAAACGCTGTCTAAGTGGGCAGCACGCTTGGTTTTGAGAGACAGCCTACTTGTTGTGAATATTGAAGTTACAGAAATAGTCCAGTGTACAGAGACATTTGTTTTCCTCCACGAAGGAGGAGGCTGTGTGCGTGGAAACATTTTTTTACGGCACTTTTACGGTTTACGTTAACGTTTTTATTCAATTTCATACTTATTTTCCACATCTACATGTACAATCCCAAGCAAAAAAAAATGTTATTAATGAATACACTTTTTTTGTGGTAGGTATAACAAATGAAGTGAGTCTAAGAGAGGGCATTCTTTGTTTCTTGATCCCGTCTGTTTTTTGTTTTTTTTAAGTATGATCTTTAAAACAGCGATTTTTAATTTGTATCCCGTGGTCTGAGAATACAGATATATTTTATTACGTGTTTTCATTCTCTCTTTTTGCTTTAAAGTTGCACGGACGCTTTAGTAGAGCAAAAAATACTGTAAATGAAAAATGAAATGCTCTGTTTGTTTATACATATTTCTGTAGTAACAGAAGACTTGTAACGTGCCTTGGAGCTGAGTAAATTGTAATAAATTCATTGATATTAACTCTTTGTCACGTGTTAATTTGTTCAGGTTAGAAATGTCTTTGATATTTGGCTTCTGCATTAATGCGTATTTGTGAAATGGTTTAAATTTCAAATGTGGTTTATCAAGCTTCCTTACGACATACATATATTGTTTTCTTATATATGTTGTAGTAGTTCATTTTTTTCATAATTAATAGCCATATGGTTCTTTTTCCAATCACTTTGCCATGCTAATTTTTGTTTTTACCTGCAATATCCGTCTAAAAGTTATTTAAAAAAAATATATATATATATATTTGGATAAAATGCTCCGCTTTCTCCGTTGTTAAGTGCAACAGTGGATCGAGTATCGCACTAAGCATATCTGTTTCATTGGTTTTGTCAGTGTCTTTTGCATTCATGTCATTGTATTTGCTCCAGACAGATGTAGTCCTGCTACACTGACCTAAAAAGTCAAACGTTTGATGCAGCCACAGGGCATGAAACATCCATTCAGCACTCCCTGATAAGTGTCACATGGGGTAGGTGCGATGCTTGTTTAATATGTGCCGTTTTTTGTTACTCCCTTAGCAACAAGTTCCATTAATGGCTCACGATAGAAGCTGTTTTACTGCATATGCAGGAGGCGTTAAAATAGCGCACAATTACCCTGCTCTTAGCACACTGTGTCTTAATCTGTTATGCCTCAATTTAGGAGCTGTTAGCTGTTCGCTCTCTCCGTGTGTCAGAGTATTTTGGTGCGGGCAGGAAAGCTGGAGAGGGAAAATGCTTGCACATGCCTGAGATGGCCCTGGGGATGTATTCCTCATTTAGAATTCAGCTGGTTGGTCATGTGACTTGTCAGTCGTACTCTTGCATTGGCTGCGGGAGCGAGGGAAAACAGTTGGTGCGTGGCTGTTGCCATGACTCAAACTAATGCTCTTTCGCAGACAAATAGAAGGTGGCACAATTCATTCATGGCAGCCGGCCATGCAAGAGCATCCAGACCAAATAACGGGGGGGACGTTAAGGTCAGAGAACAATGCACATGCCAAGCAATCTAACTGAAGTAGGCTCTGTGCTTGAATTCTCCGGAGGCCTGTGGTGCACATCCTGTAGATCGGAATCATTTAAGCGGGAGCTAGAACATTTTTGCACTAAGCAAGTGTGTGTGTGTTTTGCCCTATAAAGGACATATACAACAATGTTTTTTTTGTTTCATACGCATTATGCACCATATATAAAAATGTTATCACTAATGCAAATATATATACACATGCAAATTTGCACACAAAATAGGTATGTGACAAGTCATATAATTGTGTATAATATATGTGCATCACTTTTATCACAATTTAAAAGGGTGTTTTTTTCTCAAAAGTGACTAAATGTGATATATGAGATATTCAAAGATTTTGAGCGGACTAACAAGGGTTTGTAGAAATATATAGATGTTTTTTCCCTTATGGAATCATGAAAAGTTTTCCTTGCTTAAATAATTTCCATATGTTAAAAAGGCAATGGCTCATATGAGAGCACAATAGATTAGAAAGGCGATTTAGTTCTGTTTTTTATTGTACATTCGTAATCCATCTGAACCCAGTGGATAGTTTGGTTGTCGTGCTTTGTGGTGCATTGCAGTGATATTGTCGCTGCTGCTCCGTCTGTGAGGAATCAAAGGTGTGGTGTCTGGTTCAGGATGAAGTGGGCTTCTATTGTCATGCTAAAACTGACTTGGGTTTGAGGTGCCCTTGGCTCTCTCTGTAATCACCTGGGTTTCAAGTTTCAGTGCACATACAAAGAAAAAAATAAACAGATACACCAACCCCACCCATTAGAGAAGGCGGGGGTCTCACTTCCTGTTTACTACACACACGCTTCTGTGGTGTCTTGAGTGTGTGTGTTAAATTCTGCACCTTTTCATGGAATGCTTTGGGACACAAGCAACTGAGAGATGAGGAGAAGAACCTTTATTGACTTCCTAATTGCTACAATCCCTGTAAACGGATGAATATTTAAGATATCTCATAGCATGTGATTATGTTGAATGGCTGTGGAAGGATAGAGATGGTTTCTGTAATGATATCAAGGCAAGCACAAATCTAATCACTGCCTTTGTTCTGCTAGATATATATTTTCATGTGCGGTTACAATGCATTTATAGTGATGCACTGATGGATTTGAGCTTTTGTGATGGATTTGTCTGTGTTGCAGCAAACATTGCTAATTTCTAATGTGGTAGCTCGTCTGTTTCAGAACATTTGTTTTTGGTCGCGTTGTAAAATCACTGCAGTCTGTCCACCCTTCGCTAGCCAGGGAAGCCAGAGGCTTCTTCCCCTCCTCCAATTCCCTTCATCCCCATAACACACACACACACACTTGTCTCTCTCTCCCTCCCTCCCTTCAAGGGAGAAGTTTCCAGCGGATAAAAATACAGCCACTCCAAAGGTTACGCTGCAGTGCCATCGTGCACAGTTGCCCATGGTAACAGCCTTGTTCAAAACATCATTTATTCAGGAATGTGCGGACACAAAGAGCAGAGAGGCTCAACATTAACCCTGCGTGTGCTGGCATTTGGCTCTCTGCACACCAGTATTTTTAGAAATGCTCACGTTTTCCGTGTCATTTTGGATAATAGTTACTTTTAAAATTACGATACAGCTTTTTTGCTGATATTGTGTTTTCTTGCAACTCAGAATGTCAAATATTGTCTCACATTACTGTGGCTGTGAAATCTCAAAATCTACCATTCTTTTTTTGATGATCCGTTACGCTTGAATATAATTGTACAACAACAAAACGCGTGGTTCCATCGCAGCTTTATATATTGATCGCAGTATGTGCAGAAGTCTGTTGTTTTTCTTAAACAAGTTTACTTCTGTTCCATCATTATCCAGAATAATAATTGTTTTCTAACAGGTTTCCTGATAGTCCTGCCTCAAACAAATTTCATTGGTTGCTTCAATGTTGTGAATGTAGTAATGTTTTGAAAACGTCAAATTATTGTTGCACAATACAGAAATGAAGATCTATCACTACTTATATTTCATCGCAAATATTCATATATATTCTTTGCCATTTGTGTGCCATTATAGTCTTTTCAGAAGTTAAGGTTCTATGTTCCTAGCACTTTAACTTACTGCATCGATTTATTTATATTGCATAAAAAATAAAGACTTTTTTTTTTCTTTTCTTTTTTTTAACCGTTTTCCGGTTAGTCCCACCCAAATCTCATTCCATTGTTGCAAACAAATGAAATGCATTTTTTTTTTTTTTTTTTTTTTTTATGCACCACGATAGAGGAATCAACTTGCAAATGGCTTATAGCGTCTGTGCATATTAAACTACTATATGCAAAAGTATTTTAACCATTCAACCGTGTGTTTTTCCCCCATCGTGTAAATGCGTTCCTGACTGTGATATGGCATTTAACTCTCTCCGCTTGTGCTTGTTATTTAGCGCCAACGGAGGTGGGGGATATGTGCAAAAGGGTTATTCCCATTTTGTTTTCATTCACTGTGCCTCCGAGCACAGCCATTTATAGACGGTGATGTCAGCACTATCTTCCATAGCCCAGGGCCTCTTTGGCACATAATGTATGCAATCTCAGACATTCCATTCCTGCCTCGCAAATAAGCTGCGGGCTACAGCGGGCGTGTGCTTCCCCCCTCTTTCTGCAGATATTAAAGGCGCAGAGGGGGAATTGATTTTCTCCTGCTTTTCACTCCTACTCTCTCGCTTAGTTTTTTTTTTTTTGGCTGCTTTTTTTCTTTACTAGCACAGAGAAAATCATTTTCGGATAGCATGTTATTGTTAATATGATTTAATGCATTATCCATCAATTGTCAGTATCGGTTTTGAGCATTTTGGTAAATTCACACTTTTGTTTTTTTTTGTTTTTTTTAAATCTGTCTCTATTTTTAACAGTTCCTTGTATAAGAACATGCGCCTCACGGAACGGATGCAGCTCCGGTCTACCCTTGACTAATGGCATGTGGGTTGTAAAACAGGGGGCCGTTTTGGCAGCGTTTCAGATGTTTTTCATTAGCTTGTAAAGGACATCAATTTTCGGATGGAATTCCAATTTGCATTTCAAGGCCAGTCCCTCCTTGAGGGCCAGAGCCTGTTACAGCTTCCTGTAGATTCCCGCCGGAGAAGTACTGGGGTGGGGGGGCTAGTTTGGGGGCAGGGGATTGTTTCTGAGCACATGAAAATGGACTATAGGGCACCATGGAGACTCCGTCTGTCTTGAAAAGCTCGCTGGCTGGATTGTTCAAGGATGGTTTCACTTGATTGATCTAAAGTGTTGAACTGAGAACCCGCTGAATACCTGCCGGAGTGCGATTTTTGTATCTTTCGACTCTTTCTTGTGGTGTCAGACTCGGTTTTGTGAATTTAAATGACCTTAGTGCATGAAATGGCATGCATTTTTAACCTCCATTGCATTTTTCTCACAAACCACAGAGTGCTAAACATTCCTTTCTTTGTTTTCAGTTTGCAGACACACTGGCTGGTTGGAAGGAAAGGGTTAATTTGTAAGCCATGGGCTGTGCGGCTCTTGGCCGGCTCACTGGAGAAATGTAGCCCCCTTTCATTCTATGGGTTGTTTACACGACTGGCAGCCATTTTAGACTGGAGCTCTGCTAACACAGAGCAGTCTCAGGTTTCTTAGGCTTTCACAGTGCAGCGAGTTCAGTCAGCGGCTTGTTCTGTCATCCATCTTCCATCGGGGGCCCTTCCCCCCTCACACATTCTCACACACACACACACACACAGTCTCTCTCATTCTACAATCTGGTCACCATACACTGTACTCAGAGAGCTGTATGTTGTTCACCTATAAGTGCTCTGTTGTTTATTCAAGCAGTAAGCCACGAGGGGTCGTACATTATAGAGATTTTTCTTCGGTTAATGGGTGTCATGACGCATAGCTGAAGTGTGTTTTATTGTATTGTTGCAGCAATGGTATGAGACGGTGTTCAAAAAATAGCTGAATTTTTTCATCATCATAACAACAACAAAAGTCTTCCTGATTTGATTTGGCTTTTAATGTATTGGTTAAATTCTTTAATGATAATCATAATGGATTCAGCTTGCCCAGTCAGAACTATTTTAACTGTTAAAATATATAATACATGAAGTGCTATGAAAAAGACACTGTAAAGATAATATTATACTATTATTGTTGTTGTTTTTATTTGTATTTTTTGTATTTTTTTCAGG
>SCHK01434658.1:0-25426 GCA_004124795.1 Poropuntius huangchuchieni | reverse complement strand
ATTTCTTAAGTAATATTTAATTAAATGTCTGTGATTTTTATTCATGTAAACTATAGCTTTTGGCCTTTAATTGAAAACTGACTCGTGATTTTGTGATATTGATAATGCTTTATTTATTTAGAAACACAAGTATCTTAATTAGGACCCGGGGGAAGCTGCTGCTACTGAACGAGCTAGTGACTGCTGACTCTATCACACATCGCAGGCGTTGTTCTGTATGCATTCGCAAATGAAATGCTGTGATCCAAAAGAGTGAATCTAATCATCATTCAGGCAAAAGGTTTTCTTCAAGAATGACTGCTGATGTGATCTTATCGCTAGTATACAAGCTATCCGTTAGGGTTAGGGTTAGGGTTTTCTTACAAAAACACATCAGGCCTTTATTCACCCCTTGGAACTGTGTGAGGCACGTTTTATTATGGATGTTCATATTTGACTACTTTTGGACTGTTGGACAAAAACACCCACCTACTCCCATTCTAACGCTTGGAAGAGCAAGGAAAAATTTTTAATATAACTCCGATTGGATTCGTCTGAAAGAAGAAAGTCATATACACCTAGGAAGCTTTGAAGGTGAGTAAAACATGGGCTAATTTTTAATTTTGGGTGAACTAACCCTTTAATTATGTGATCACTTTTGATTTGTCTGTTATTTAGTATTTATGTGTTTTTAACCAATCATACCAGTGGGCGTTTACTTCTGAGTCTACAATCCAGCTAGAAAAATAGAAAATAGCATTTTACTTCTAAATTATGTTTTTTGATGTAAAAATCTTGATAACATTATAAATGGACCTCAGAGAACAGTACAAAATATAAAACAAAAGGCAGTTCATTACCGCACAAACAAAGGCAGTTTATTACCCCAAAAACAGCCAAATTAATCAGAAAAGAATCAAACTGAATTGAAGTCAATTAAATCAACAGCTTGTGAATCAGATTGAAATCTGATATCCAGCCCTAGAGGTCAGAATAATCACATCATTATCAGCCATTACAAACCCTGCAGCAAAACTAGTCAACAAAAATGTTTCTGTAATTCTCTCAAGGGCAGCTGCTTCACTTGGGTCTTATTAGACATTTCTGCTGTGCCCTCATTACGAGTGTGCACGGGATGCTAGGATATCCCTGGTGGCTGTATCCTCTACTTGCAGATCAACATACGCTGTCAAACTGTGTGAACTGCTTGATGTTTTATAAAACAAGGATGTGATAAAACCACTCTTTATTAAATTTTTCTGTAGAATGTATACCAAGTTACTTCTGATAAATAGTTTAAAAATCCCCAAACGCTCAGCATTTTGCCCAACATTACCACAGTCTGAGACACTACATCTAAAATATCCATCCAACCCAAAGACATGTCAGCCACAGCTCAAAGCTAAATAAAGCCTTTGCGATAGAGGGAGAGTTCTGTATCTGCATTCCTCTCACAGCTGTTTCAAAAACATGCTTTGAGGTTTTACAGCATCCGTAAGTGTCTCTATGTGTTGATATGAGACTTGAATAACACAGAGCTCTATAATCTGTGCCTTTTGATACATCTAGCTTTACATACAACTATTTGAGTGGCTAAAATATGGTTACGCAGGTAAGAAATAAAAGAAATCCTCTAATGGAAACATCTAGAGAATTTGTATTGAAAAAAGCACACTGATTCATAAAAAAAAAAAAGGGTGATATGAGAAGTCTGTAATGTCGCGCAAACTTTCGACTGCATGCCTATCCCGTTTTAGTGGTATTGACTTTAAGTAACCCCTGTGGTTTATAAATGTAATCGCAATCGACTGCACTCATATTGCAATTCTGGCTCCAAATGCATCATTGACCTACCAATGCAGACATCAATGCAAGAGTAAGTCAACAATGTTTTGATAGCTTTTAAAAAAAAATCAAAAAGAAGTTCTTTCTCTTTGCAGCTTAGCGGGTAACTTGATTTGACACGCTACACAATTTCTCGCCCTATGCAATCTCTCTTCCTCCGTTACTGATATTTTGAAACGTTTCAAAAGTATCACTTGTGTTCTAAAATAATTATGCTGACAGCCGCTGTAACCTCCTGCCACTGAGCATCTGTCTTTTGTTAAACCTGCAAAGAAACCAGCAAAGGACATTTTTAGACCTTCTACTTTTCCAACAGAAGTGAATCGCTTTGGTTCATTGTGAAAATATGTTCATACAAGCTAGTTAGTAAGGAGTTAGTAATGTTAAAATTTTAACATTTTAAAATAAAATATAAAACATTTATTTGATCATTTTCCACAAAAAAATAAAGCAGCACAACAATTTTCAAAACTGACAATACTCAGAAGCATCAAATTAGCAAATTAGAATGATTTCTAAAGGATCATGACACTGAAGATTGAAGTAGTGGCTGTTAAATTCAGTTGAAATGAAAAAAAAAAAACTGCACTGAAATGGAATAAGGTTATGTTAAATTGTAATATTCTAGAATATTACTGTTTTTACTGTACTTTTGATCAAATAAATTTAATCTTGGCAAACATAAGACAAAACATTTAAATCTTTTCAAAATAATTAAATCCTTACAGACGGTGGTGCATATGCATTTAGTGAAAATATTAACACTGTATACAATATATATGAACATTACATAATCTCATGACCACTCGCCATCACACTCATCTCCTAGAAACTGAAGAGGAGACCAATTACACAACAGTCTCACTGACTTCTCACTGATTCCTTTCATATTTTGCTAGCATTACTAATTCAATTTTGTTAGCAAATCAATGTAAAGTTCACTAAAATGAGAAAAAGAGCACTGGGGGAGGCAGGTGATTCCAACAGAGTGAATCAGGATGTTTCACACTGTGAATTTGTGTGATTCGTGTTTATCCCTTCAGGGCATGCTGTAGCTAGTACATGTTCATGTCATCAGGCGCTTGACATCTTTAGTTAAAACCAAGATTTATACTCATCAAATACAGACTGTTCTGCCTCCAAAAAAGGCTCTTCAGCATTTTGACTTGGGTTGGTTTAACCAAAAGTGAAAATTCATCATTTACTCATCCTCATGTCCTTCCAAATGTGTATAACTTACTTTCTTCTGTGGAGATTTTGATGAATGTTTTAAACATTTGTTCACACAGTGAAAGTCAGTAGAATTTAAAACAACTCTTACTCTCTAACTTTTTGACTTTTATTGTATGGTCACCAAAAAATAAAAGTTTTTGTGTTCACCAGTAGAATGCAATCATAGAGTGGAATAATGGAACAAACACACCTATGTAAATGAGACTCATTATAAATTGCTCTTCATTCACAAAACTCAGCACTATTTGCCTTGTACAATTAAGGCCACATTGTTACCACCCACAGAAAGCAGGTGGTCAATGTACTATAATTCAAAAGATGTTTGTGTACTTTTTTTTACACTGATCAAGACAGCAGTTATTCATCAAATCCAGACTGCACTTTCAGCATTTTAAAGAGAGGATTCAGGTTCCTGTATCACAGTGGACAAACAGTGCAAAGCATGAATTTTGAGGGCGTTTGCGATGCTACCTGACCTGCATAATTCCTTTAGCGAATCAGGCAAATCAGTGATAATGCAATCAGCGGCCAAAATTCATTATAGCGAGTCCCCCCCAAAATACTGTCAAAGAACCTGGAAAACACCCAACTTCAAACACTCACCTGAATGTTAAGTTATCAAAAGTAAAGAAACGTTCGATTTCTTTTTTGCCTACTTTGCCAAATTCCTCTCTCTACTAGCACATCATGCATACTTAAGTGGCATAAGCTACAGCATTAGTTTATTACATACCAACTTAAATGTTCATAAATTCAGACCAAGTGAAGACACTGAATTTCTACAGCTATTTTTGGACCTCATTTTATAAGCGATGGCAACCTGGATTAGTGCAAAATATACCTTCAAAAACTAACAATTATAATAAACACAGCATGATTAATAAGATACCCGCCCACTCGCTCCGTCTCGGCTCCAAACCGCACACAGACGGCGCTGAGCGGGTGAGAGTGATTTGTAGTAAGCCTGGGTAATCCCTGCTGCATGAACAAAACAAACCAGAATTAGACTGAAAGGCATTTAAAGCACTGAAAACCCTGAAGCAGAAGAGAAAAACCACTACTAAATGCTCCCATGAGCGCTGACTGAGCGAGCAGAAGGAAAGTACTTCATCTCATTTTGAATGTACTTTAAAAGCCTGTTGGCATCCCATATGTGTGGTATCTGTGTGTGTGTGTGTGTGTTTGTGATAGGGGAGTGACCTTTGGTAAATTGAATGTAGTGTGAACCTGCTGTGTGTCGGGAGGGAGTCTTACTTCATTCTCTGCATGTGCGAGAGTGTGTGCTTCTTGAGCGTTTGCACCATGAGCAGATGGTTTTAAGATGACCAAACTTATGTTGTGTGCGAAATACAGTGACAAAGCCAAAAGCACAGAGTGAGAGACAAAAAGACAAGGGAAAAAAGCGAAAGATACAATCAAATTATGCCCCCATTTGGAAGTATTTTATCCATAGGAGGGGTTTGCACTCCCATGGCCAGAGGTGAAATAGTTTCATCATGCTTGCATGTGAGAACTATATAAATATTTAAAAAATTGTTATTAAAATAAAAAAAAAAGCATTTTTGAATTGTTGGTAGTAATGCTGTTGTATGATTGCATTATTGTTTGCACTTATGGACATAAAAACAAAGCATGCAACAAGCAACGGCAAGGTTATAGAAATACATGAACTTTCAAAAATCAATATCATCTGATGCAATTCAGTACGATGAAATAAAAAGTTGGTAACACTTTAAGTTTAAAATATAATAAGGTTTCAGCATATTATATTATATTATATAATATTATATTATATCACAGTATAAATAAATATTAACCTAGATTAATAAATGTTGTACAAAATAATTTTAAAAAATGTTTACAGTTAGTTAATGATATGCATTTACTTAGTGCATGCCATTAAGTAATGCAAAAAAAGGAAAAACCTTCAAATTGTGTGCTGTTATAATCCACACTTCTTATATATTTGCATCTTTTTAATCTACATGAACTTCCAAATGAACAAAAGTCAAATTCCACTGAATGCATCATGAACAAAGCCTTTGAGTCTTCAGTGTTTCTGAAGTGGTTTAGGTTGAAAGCAAGCAGCATTCAGGTCAGTGCTTTAACTAGGCCACTCCAGTGACTATTTCAAGAGGTCTTCTTGTATATTTTTCAAATGTGCTAGGGTACATTTTTGATAATTTATGACGTCTTTGTATCACTGCTGAAAGTGAAAGGTCTCAGACATATCCAGAGGCTCATCAGGAAAACACTGTGACTGTTGAGAAATGGACTAAGGAGCCTCTGTGTGTTTCTGAAAAGTCTCTGTGTTTCGAAAGACTCGAAGAGTGTCTGTGGATTTCTGAAGAGTCCCTGTGTTCCTCAGAGGAGTTTCTGAGGAGTCTCCACCCTTTCCACAGAGTATAACTATGTTCCTGAAGAATATAAGTGAACAAGCTGCTGTGGACTTCTGGATATTTATGGTACACGACTGAATCTTCACAAATTTGCACATCTGTTCGAAGAGAAACTGATCACGCCCACATGCTGTTAAAGGAGCAGTACTTCAAAAACTGAAATTTCTGTCACCATTTATTCACCTCATGTCAATCGAATCCTGTATGACTTTTTCTTCTGTGAAATGTGAAAAAAGATATTTTAAGCAATGTGTCGAAGAAAGTCACCCAGGTTTGGAGTAACATGAGGGTGAGGCGGTGACAATTTTCATTTAACATGTTCCCAGATTTATTTTAATCTCAAATGATTCAGTTTAAGATGTTCAGATCTATGTAGTAAAAAGCCTTTAGATAGAAGCATCTGCTGTATGAATAAATAGCATCTGTGAAGTTTGTGTGTGGGGAAGGAAATGTTTTCTGTGCTCTAGCTGTGTGTGTGTTTGGCTGAATACAGCTCATTGTTCTTAGCGGTTCTTTGGCTTCTACCCACAATCCCACAGTCCACCTCTACTTACCCCAATTACACTTCTCCTTCTCTTCTTCTACCAATCCTGTTTATGCCTCTTTTTCTCCTCTTACACTTTTCCTCTCATTCACCGAACAAACAAACAAATGTATGATTAACATTCCTCACTGACGGACATTAGTTTCAGGGTTCAAAGGTCAAATTCGCACTAAACCCTTCGTGTCATAAGCAGTGATGCGCTTCCGTACCAGCTAGTTCAGCAGCCATTAAACATTCAGTCTTATATGGTTGAACTGTGCTGTATATCTTGAGATTACAGTGTCATAACAAATTTTCCAATAATCCACGGCAGAGAGGTTTTTAAACTAGGGTCCGGGCACCTCCAGGGCCCACAACAGGGACTATAGCATCAATGGGAAGGTCCAGAGAAAAATTGTGTATAAATAAAATATTAAATATAAACTAAAAATAAAAAGGTAAAATCTACCGAATTTGATATTACTGTTTCTTTCAAAGACTGATCATGAAAATTATTTTATCCTACATAAAACTATTTATGTTTCTCTTCATGTTTATACATCTAAAAGTACTTTGATGGTGGGTAGAGAAAAAAAAAATTATATAAGACAGACACTAAATATTCTCTAGGTTATATTTCACATATTTTTACTTGACTTGAAACTTATACTTGAAAACATATAGCCGTCTTTAAGTCCCTTGGAAGGGGACCATCATATTTGGAGATTCATAAAATCTGAGCTATGGGGTCCGTGGAACAAATCAGAAAGAATAAATAAACACCTGATATAGGTACCATATGGATTCATTATGAAACGCCTTAAGCTGAAAATTGAGCGTTTAATCTTGTCATTACACATTACTGACACTCTATTCTACTATTTGATACTGTTCAGTGCTTTGACACAATCTGTATTGTTAAAAGCACTATATAAATAAAGGTGATTGATTGATTATGTTTTACACATATTTACATCATATATGTGTATCATCTTATTTGGTGATTTGCGGCAGCAAAGTAAAAAAAAAAAAAAAAAAAACCCTGATATACAGGATCTAAAGCACATTAATATGAAGGATTTAAATCACTTCACATATCTGAATTAAATCACATAGCTACAGAAAAATTGCCAACAAACCAGAGGCACTTAGTATGGAGACCATAGCCACATGCACTGAAGAATAAAGTGAGGTTAAAACTCACCATGACCCTTTCGATGCTGTGGGGACGACCTCTCCATCCTAATCACTTAAACTCCAGCGGTCCAACATTATGTGTTAACCATTAGGGGACACAGAAAAGTGCCTGCAACAGCCATTCAAACACCTACAGCTTGCTTTAGACTAACATACACTTATACATTTCCAAAAGGTCCAAACAGAATAGTTGCTTTTATCCAAACAAGGCCATAGCGAAGAGTCACGTTTAACCAAATCGTCTCTGAGAAGTAGAGTGGGATCTGATTTACTGTGGTGGCAGTATCCTGAGGGGTAGGGGGAGGGGGTGGGGGCTCGGCCCTTCCTGCCCGCCCCCCCACCCATTTACACCATCTGGTTCCTGAGACCAAATGTTCGGCCCTCAAAAACTCCTCCTCCACGTACCACACTACAGTCGATGTGTGCTTGTGTGCCTCAACATGCTAAACGAGCTCAAGCGCTGTAATCCAGACGTCCTATCATTAGCCTTATTGGGGTTGTGTGTTAGGCCCTGAGGGATTGTTAGGCGCTTCATGAAGTTATTAAATTTGGTGAAATATAACATAACAACCAGCCCAAAGCCCAACTGCAGACCTGCGACATTCAGATAAGGTGTGTGCATGTGTGTTTCGGTGAGTTACTGTGTGGAACATGGCGTTGTGCAATACCGACAAACTATTTGTGGGATTTCTGGGATTTCGACAGTAATGATAATTAGATGTTTGTTTTTTGTGAAATATACACATATTTTTGACTAGAAAAAATTAAATGTTACTTTAAAACTGAAACTAAATTGTGACAATTCACCATCTGAAAATACATACTTCCCCAATATAAAGCAGTCCTCACTTGATTTTATGTGAAGAATTAAACCAAGGGTTTCCCAAACTGGGCTTAATGTAAGAACTACAGTGGGTTCGTGAATTGAGGTTATTTAAACACTAAAAACAGAAAAAAAATTAAATTGTATATATAATGACAAAGAAGAATGAGGGAAAATGAATAAATTCTGAATGATATACAGCCATTGTTTACATATGTCATAAAGTAATCCATTAAAAAGTAACTGTAATCTGTAACTGTAGTAACTAATCTAAAACATGCTGTGTAAAATATGGACAAAACCAGCCAACAGTTTTGAAAAACGACTGAGAGGAGTAGTTAGTATAGCAAGTGTGTCCTGATGGAACTGTATTAATTTTGATCAGAACAAAGTTCAGACGGTCTGTATAGTCATTTCCTGTTTCCTGGGATTTGCTGTCATTCCTTGGGTCCTGTGAGAGTGAGAGGAAAGGAAAGGAGTGGTAAAGGAGAGGGGAAAGGACAGACAGTTCAGGAAACAAGGGATCCGACAGGAAAGCACAAAGGAAAATGTCACGGCACAAAAAGGGTGTGGCACTGTCATACACGCATCACTTCCTTTTCGATGGGCCTCTTTGATGTCTATCAGCAACAGACAGGCAACGCACAAACAAACACATACTCGCACACCCCAGATACAGAAAAATGGGGAGCAAGACAAAAGTGAAACAGACCATGAGAGAATCACGAGTGTGAGACAGACAGACGATGTAATCTAAAAGAGGAAATGAACGACAGGGAATGACTCAGCTTTGACCTCACATTCCCAAAAACTGATGGACACTAAAATTCTCTGAAGCCAATCATTGTACACCAAAGGCCACATCAGCTCAAAAACTGCGACAAACTGGCTTCAGAAGAACTGAAGCCATGACAATTCCCCCCTCTTTCAAACACACGCACTTTACATATGCACACCTATACATACACAGAGCATTATCAGCACACACGGATCTACAGCTACACACAGTATTTCCACTTCAAATCCAAACACGGCATGACAAACACGCATGTGCGCACACACAAAACCTAGCAAGAAAGTCGAAAGCCGCTTCAAACGCTTTCGATTTCTTCAAAAGCATGTGCTTGTCTGCATTTTTAAGCAGTGTGTGCTTAGAACTTGCTGCTAACCAAAAATATTTACTGTTGGTCAAATAATTCAACATGACAAAGAGATTTATTCAATTTTTTATAAACAAGCAAAGCAAATTTTAAAATCAATTTTGCAACTAGCATAAAACACTATTAGAGTTAAGGCGTTCACACCAACACATGTTCTGCATGAAAATTTGGTGAGATTTTCACATGCAATATGTTAGTTCAAACCAACAGGATGAATGAAAAAGCAAACTCACTCTGATAGTAGAAGCATTTCCATCGCTTAGCAAAAAAAAGTCTGTGACCAAAAATCTTATTTGTTGGCCAGTTTTCTTTCAAAGCAATTAAAAACAGGTTAGAACAGCTTTTGTAAAATAAATATAAAAGTAAATTTAAAAAAAAAAAAAAAAAAAAGGATTTATCATAAATGTTTACGCCAAACATTCGTCTTGGTGTGGATGTGCCATTAAGGTTGGGAACAGGAAACTTGTGTTATAAATAGCAAACTTAAGAAATAAGTTCAGAAATTTCGTAAGAATGTTCTTAAGTGCAATTCTTGAAAAATTATTTTCTAGAATTTGAATTTTTTCTTAAGTTTTGTCTTAAAGGGGGTCATATAATGCCCATTTTCCACAAGTTGATATGATTCTTAAGGGTCTTAATGAAAAGTCTGTAACATAGTTTGGTTAAAATTTCTCATTGGCAGTCTAAAAAACATTTTTACCCTGTCAAAAACAGCTCTTTTCAAAACAAGCGGATTTGTGGAATTCTTCTTTAAATGTTAATGAGCTCTGCTGACCCCGCCCCTCTCTTCCAAGCTGCTCTCTAAGAGACTGTTTACTTTAGCCGCATTCATAGTGAAACTTGCTAACTAGCACATTATTAGGTAAGGCGATTTGCAAAGATTCATTAAAAAACCTTGTACTCATTTCCTCTGTAGGTGAAGCTGGATCATAAATGATTTGCGTGAACATAGACGCATTTAGGTAGATCAAGGGCGCATTCCCTTCAGAACCAAACATAACACCAGTCCAGTTTGTGCTGAAACGCTGCTGTCAAACAAACTATAGTGGGAGCGGCCTTCGTCCGTGTGACGTCACACGGACATCGGCTCGATTTGAGAAAGCAGTAAAGATTACACTAAATTAAAAAAAAAAAAAAACACTGGGTGGATTTTTATCATTATAGGGTGGTTGTGTACACACACTGCCAACACACACTACAGTTTAAACAACTTGTAAAAGTGCATGTTGCATTATATGACCCCTTTAAGATTCTTAGGAAAAAAATTTGGGAACACAAAATAAACTTTTTTTGAAGTTAAAAAATAAGAAAAAGATGGCAGTTTAGAAGTAGGGCTGGGCGGTATATCTAACGATATGATTATGCGCATCTAGTCAGTAAAGGCGGTTCTTTGATTAGCGGTAAATCTCCATCACCTGTTTTCAAATAGAGCGGGAGTTAATACACAGAGCCGTAGTTCACTGACAAGCTATGAAATATCGCGTTCATTTTTGAAGGCGATTCATCTTCGATATAGAACTCGATATTTCATAGCTTGTCAGTGAACTACGGCTCTGTGTATTGATTCCAGCTCTATTTGAAAACAGGTGATGGAGATTTACCGCTAATCATGGAACCGGCTTTACTGATGAGATGCGCATGATCATATCGTTAGATATACCGCCCGGCCCTATTAAGAAGTAATTTCTTCTTAAGAATGTTTCGTGAACCCAGCCCCCAGTTGTAATTCCAAACACTAATGGTAAAGAGTAACTGAACTAATGACTTATAATGACTAATGACTATTAAACCACACACTATTACTTTAATAATATGAATTTCGAATAAATTCGAAATGACCTTCTCATTAATCAACAGGCTGCTGAGGACAGAACATGTAAAACAAAGTGCATTTCTTTTTCAAAAGTGCGGAAAAAAAGAGAAAGAATTCAACTAATCAGAATCATTAAGAGAAATCAGAATTATTAAATTTCCTCTGATTTCCATCCTTGGAAATCAACCGGAAGGAAGGATTCGTTCAAAGCATAATATGAAACAATGCATAAATCACTGAAACAATGAATCTATAAATCCAATCTACAATCATTTATTTAAAGAATAACAGACCAGACAAAAGGAAAATATTACACTTTCTATTTACATCTGTAAATAGACATAAAATAACACAGAAAATACTTAGGACCATTTCACTGAACTCTCCCTAGTCAAAATCACTATCATCATCAGCCAAGATCAGCAGGCTAAAACACAAGGTAACATCAAAAATGCAGCGTGTTGCATGTCTAGTCATCAGTTTATTTGGTCTAGAGCTCCAAGAACAGCTGTTACTTAAGTATTTCCCTTACACACACACTCACTCACTCAAAAACCACACTTACAAGCACAAGTACACACACAAGATGTTTCTGCACGGCTGTAACTGCAGTGACCTTTCTTTAACAAGGCCTCAGAAATTCAGCACACACCTATTACAGTAACGTGAAAGAGAAAAATAATGAAACAGAATGTAAGACCGTGTTACCTTATCAACTTCCTCTTGCAGAGGCTTGCGGGCTGTTTGCACTTTACTGTTTGTTTGCTTTGTACTTTCGCCCTTTTGTATGTGTGTGTCTGTTGTGTTGTGATATGCAGCTCTCACAGAGTTTCTTGCAGCAGGGGTTAAAAAAAAGTGGTTTCCTCTGTGGCATTTTACAGGTGTCTGGATACAGATGACAAACACAGGAGCAGAAATCAACTTCATCTAACACGCTGTTATTTTCAGATGCACCAGAGAAGATCAGAGTGTCAATTTTATTTAAGGTTAGTCTAGCCAGACCACTGAGACCTCATCAGACCAAGGTGCCTGACCAAATATCGATCCAACAGGTCTGAGATACAACGGAGATCTCATCCACACAATCTCACATGTCACTGTTTGACTTCATCCCCCCCTGGCTGATGTATAAATGGTTGCGTACGCACAAAATGGACATAGAAACGTGCGTACGCAATTTTTCAAGCACATATCGGGATTTATAAAAAATAAACTAAGCGTAATTATGAGAACCCCTTTTGTGCTCTTCTTCCTAACATTGTGACAAACACCACTGTATTGAAAATACATATTTTGTTATTGATGTGGTGAGTCAGACATTGATTTACACTGCAAAAAAATAATAATAACAAGGCTCTCTCTTTACATTAAAATAAACAGTCTAAAATATATGTTTGATTTGTTTAAAACAATTTAAAATACTATTTGCCCAGTGGAAAAGACTAAGAACTCTGAAATGTGTTTTTTCCCCAAGGACACTGAATAGCAAAAAACATTTATAGTCCATTTCTTATATTTTCGTAATGTATCGCTTCCTTAACTGCGTTAAACATGGTGTCATGTGGATGGACTATGCATGGAAATGATATGCAGATGACATTATGCATAGTAAAACTAGGCATTGTAAGACCCAAATACAGCTATATTGTGGAGTAGATGGGGCGGAGATTCATGTACGCATAATCTTCCGCTGACTGTGTATTAAAAATTATACATCTGAAAACTTCTGTATGTACGCAAAATCTATCTTTTGTGTGTATGCACACTTTTAGGATGGAATCTATGAAAAGTTTTATACATGAGGCCCCTGGACATCTCAAATTAGGACTTTTTCAATGAACCACACAAACTTTTTTATGTTGCAAAACTGGATTCCCATGCTTGCTTCCTCTCAGCTGACATTCTGCAGAGGTTACTACTGAACGTCAATCGACATATGACAACCGAAAGAAACTTTGAGAGACGGACCATGCACAAGCTCAAACCATAAAGCCACAGCAGCACATAGCTACTGTATGACACGCTCACTGCCTCCATTCAAGAGTCATATCATGTCTTCCGCTCTGCATATCCTTCAAAAGGATCCCAGTATTTAAAACTATTGGCTGAGGTTTATTTTATACAAGATACTTGACCATTTCCATCTAATCCTAAAAGTTTGTACACTGTACAACGCACACTGCAGTTATACTTTTTAAATAGGCTATTACTGAATGATGATGGACCAGTTAAAATATAAAAACATGAGCTCACAGTAAATTAAACTTAATTTTACATGCAAATATGGCATTACATAGGACTCTTAAAGGCACAGCAACAACAACAAAAAAAAAAACAATTCTAAAAGTTAGAGGTAAGAAAATATTCAGATAAATTTTTAAAAAGTTTTAGTCATTTATTTGAAATACTTTGGTCAAGGACAAACCTGCTCATCACATGCTCATCATAAGCTCATCAAACAAATCACATGAAAGAGGAAATGCAAATTCTCTGTAAAAACACTTGACTTTTGAAACTTTTTTTAATGTTAAAAAACCCTGTCACAATGACAAACACACCCCCGTCCTCTGGGGCAAAACAATTCAACATGATAAAAGTCCACTGGCACAAGGCAACTACTTCTAAAGACAGGCGGTGCACTTCCAAAACGGGTTAATTACAGCAACTGGAAAACTCATTAAGATAATCACAGTCTCAATGGAAATTGGAAACTCACACTGTCATGTTTGTAATGAGATCAGCAGAAAGGTAACTTTAAAAAAAATATATATATATTGCAGGGACTGCTATAAGACCAAAGTTGTGAATACATATATGCCATTTATGTTAATTAAAGGCAATTTCATTTCTTCCACTCTTTTTTCCCCCAGATAAAAGCTTTGCGGGCAGCGCTATGTTAATGTATATGTATGCACAAACAGGGGCTGTGTCTCAAAGCCAACTGAGAGTGCTTCCTAAGCAGCACTTCTGAACAACACACGCACGTGCAGCAACTATCTAGGTAGGAAGCGCATGAGACAGCCAGTGAACAGACCTCACTCACACCTAGCTCTCTATGCATTTTCCACAGTCGCGTGTGTGCGGTTGTTGGCCTCAAACGGATGAATAGATCTCTTATTTCAGCTGCATTCAAAAACGTGGCAGCGGGTGCACACTCAAGTAACCGTATTATAGCTGAATCTTACAACATTTTACCATGGTTAACATATCTTTAGCCAAAACGTGATAGTTACTAGGCATACAATTTTCTACAAAAATAAATAAATAAATAAAAATTTTACTAGACTGTAAAATAACTTAGCTTGCTTTTTTGTTTTAGCCTCATTAAAAAGAAATAATTCATGTATTTGATTATATAGAAGTAATCAATAACTTTACTACATTGGATGAAACCATGGTTACCACGATAAATTTCCGAAGGTTCAGCAATGCATGAAGGAAAGCATAGTTCATACAATATCTATTCCATACAATATTTTATGATATATTTTAGAACGTTCCAAACATATCTGGTCCATCATTAAATGAAACGCACATAATCTTATAGAACGCTATTTTGGAAACACTTTCGAGCCCCGTTGGAAGGTTTTTAATAGATTGACTCGTTGCTGTCTCACTCGATGCCTTAAGAAAATCTCACTCTCCACAAAAAAAAAAAAAAAATCGCTTTTCTGTACAACTTACCCGCTATCTGCCTCTTTTTCGCCTTCCTCCGCAGTAAAGTCAGGGCTCTATATGTAGATTCTCTGAACTGTGAAGTTAGAGATCGCGGTTGTTGGTCATTGCAGCTTTTATCCATTTCCAAACTCCTTCGCCAACTCTCTCCTGACTTCTGAACTCAACTTTTAACCCTGGACTTTTTCCTAGCGAGACTCTTCTTGATGCGTACGAAGTCTTAGTTCTGAGACGAAGCAGTGGTTATTCATGCTGCTCCGTCATTATGTGTTAGCGTTATCGTTTCATTTCTTTAAAAAACTCTTCTTTAATTAAAAGGACTTTCCGAGGACGCTACCCTGTAACCATTCAAACCGCAAAGCATCACGGGACATGAAGTCTCTTCACGTGTGCGTCTTTTGACTGTAGTAGTTTCCGTCATGACGCCCAGCGGACTTTTTTTAAACTGTCCAAGACAAGCTGTTTAAACGGTGTAGTCGTGTTTATTGCAATGCTATGCATATTTTTAATTTGTCTTTACGTTTAGTCATAAGGAAGCACTTTAAATATACCCGGTTCAAGTCTATAACTTTAGAACTTTAATTTGGTAATTTACAGAAACATTAGGCCTATAACAATACGTTATATAAACGTTGGTCGACACTGGCATGAACAAATATAACATATTTTAAAATATAAAATAAAAAACAGATTAAATTAAACTTTTGGCATATCAAGATACCCCATCTTAACATGTCCCCAAATACTATATCTGATACAATAATAGTGATAATTTGTGCTTAATTTTAAATTTAATTTTACCACATAACGTTTTTTTTTTCTTAAAACAAAAAATAAAATGGTGGTTACCGCCATAACATGGATATAACATCAAATTAACAAATTACATTGTATTTGAAGTTGTTTTAATAACATAAATAATGGCCTGATGTCTAGAGGTTCTTGATGCTGCTGTCATTGTGGACTGATACATCTCAGACTTTGATCTGAATTAAACTGCAAATATACAAAGTAAATATCACACACTTGTGTTACAACGCTTCACCAATGTGAATAAATATCTAATCTTAAGCTAAATCAGAATGACTGCTGGGAAAAACCTTTCTAAAGTTTGTTCACATGCCAGAGAACAGTGACAAGATGAAGCAATCAAACTGAGTGAATAACCATTAAGAGGCCCTGATAGCATTAAAGAACCAAGCTATCACCCATGTGGCCTAAAGATTGCTTGTGCTTAGAATTTACACCAGAAACAACCACACACATTAGTCTGTTTGTGGAGCTTGTTCATTTGCATAGTTTATGGGGACCTTTGCAAACTAGGATGAGCTACAAACATTCTAATTAGAGTGAAATAAACCATACCCATAAAGTCTCAGCAGAAACTGAGAATGGTGTGCCTAAAATATACTCCCAAAAGCGACTGAATCATACTTTTTAGTCTGATCATTTTAAAATTAGAACAAAAAGACTTTCAGTCTTATTTTAATTCTACAAATATCAGCAGGTAATCAACCACATAAAACACAAATATAAAATAAAACCTATACATTTTATTTATATTTGTGAGTGTGTTGTGTTTATATATATATATATATATAGATATATATATATATATATATAGCAAGCACTTCTAGAGAGCAGCTCCTAAAATGGAACACATAAGGACCCCTGTGCCTCACAGTCTGTGGTGAATAATTACACATTAGATATCTACCATGCCATCTGAGGTGTGTTAAAAATAGTATGATCTACTTTCTGTACCACGTGATCCAATGACTGGAGACTACCATGACTTTCCTAAAATGCAGCTGGGTGACAACTACAGCAGATCACTGCATGGAGAGGGTAGAGGTCAGGGAGTTCGAACAGCTCAAGCTACAGGAAACATCAACAAAGTAGCATCAGAGTGTTAAATTGAACCATGGGATATTGCCTCCAATCAACACTGTTTACATACATTTTCATTAAAAGTGGTAGTAGAGAGAGTTATAGTATCATTTCATTATGTTGTTTAAGGCTGAATTGCATCCACTTCACTGCCTGCAATTTACACTCACAGTCTTTTTCTAGGTGCTCTAGCAGCTGCTATGGTAATGTTATTAGTGGCAAAGCCATTCAGCTGTAATAGAATCATGCATCCTTACCTGAGCTCTGGACACGACAGCAGGTCAGCTTCTGAAACATCCGAAAGAAATGTCATATTTGTCATATTTGATGTAATATAAGAACATCTTTGTGCCTGTTTTTCCTCTAGCGCCCTCAATTGTGCTTCTGCATCACCTTGGAAAAATAAACCCTTAATAACTAGAATACTTGAAGTACAATTTTTATACTGAGAGGCTACAGGCTTTTCTTCAGATTAAATTCAATTTCAAACAGCTTACATAGCTTATACCTGAATGGGGTCAGAAAGATATTTTTTAGGAGAAAAGAATACTTCTGTTCAGCAAGGAACTTTCAATTCATTAAAGATTCCAGGGGAAACAATGTATCTCTGTTTCCACAAAACAAGCAGCACAACTGTATTTAACATTAAGCTTTGCCCTTACAGGAACTGACTACATTTTTAAAAAGTATAAAAAAAATAGAAAACATTTATCGTAAATTGCAATTAATGTTAATATTTCTCAAATGAAATAAATTAGTCTTGTTGAACACAATAGACCTATTTTTTAAAAAAAATCTTACTATTTATATATATATATATATATATATATATATATATATATATATATATACAGTATTTACAGAATTTTTATTTTATCTCTAAAAATCTACCCAACAAATAATTTTTCAGTAACAGAGTTCGTTAAATGTGTGTGTGTGTATGTGTGTAATTTCAGTTAAACAGACATTCCACTGTACCCTAAGTCTGCATCGGAAAAAAACCTAAATATATCAGGATCTCTCACTAAGGAACGTTGTGATGTCATAAGGTTTGCAGAGTAGCCTATTGGCTAAGCAATGTGGAAAGGGTGAATGGGTGCTTTTAAAAAGACGTTGCCCTGGTAACAGAGTTTTGGCTGACTCTCGCCTCACTATGAGAAGCCAGTGAGTGAGTCCAGTTCAGCAAATGATCATTTCCTACACCCACTGCACCACCCAAAACACTTGCACATGCTCACAAAGTGCCTTCTAACAACTATTTACAAGTATATTCTACAAAACATTCCTTTAAACAAAACATTATCTGTGTAATAGCCTGTGTAAGGTATTTATATACCACGGTATTCAAAGAAAACCATAATCCAAGAGCATCTAAAAACATGGTAACACCATGGTAACTTTTAGTACAGTGTTCAGAGCCTATAACGTCAGAGGTTAAGAACAGCCGTTTCATTTCTCAGATAGACCTGATCTTGACAGCTGTCAATCACTGCACAACTCACTGTCTTCTCTTGCTTTTAAATCGATACTTGTGTTTTGTGTATCTCTCTTTCTCTCAGTCTTTCTCTGTCTTACCTTAGCCTGGATGATGAGTGCTCTTAGGCAGTTGACAAAAGCCATGTTCACAGGTACCCACACTGAGGGTCAGGTTCAAAAGGTTGAGGCTGAACAGTCATGAAGGTTGCCGTTTGAGTCTGTGCAGAGTAACGGCTCTCTGAGAGACTGATGGTCCGGAGTTCAGCGGCTTGAAGAAGCAGATAGGGAGGGGCCACAAGGCCATATTTCAGCTGGCCAAGAGGATAGATTCTCTGCATACCACTGTAGCAAGGGCTAAATGCTAACACACAGCGGGAAAAGCATAGAAGCTCAGCTGGATCTGCTATCAGCACACCAGCAAACTTTGAAAGGGTCACCCCACTGTTTCCAATTCCAATCTTATTTTCATTCTTCAGTGAAATACAATAGGAGATGATAGTCAGAGTGAGCTACTCTTATTTTACACCATTCTAATTCATCTCAAAGGTTAAAACGTTTTGTGAGCTTAAATTTAAGACTGCTTTATATGGATAAAACTATTATTATTAGTTGAGATATACCCCAATATATACCCTATGACCATTTTATTGTGTTTAATTAATTTATTTTATTTTTTTGTCCTTTTGTTCTGCAGTATAAAACACATCTACATGAATAGTATACAAGATCATTCTGACATTCTGCCAAACATCTGTGTATTTTCAGTAAACAATTTGTGTATGACAGAAGACAGAAAGTAAGCGAATAGAAAAATTAGAACATTTTCAGTTTTGAGTGAACTAGCGCTAACATACAGAATCTCACAAAAGTAACTTCATGTAATAGCCATTGTTTTAACACTCCAACATATATACAGATTTCAGCTAGTTTAATTGGAATAGTAAAGAGCTTTACTGTTAATTGCAAAACCATTTTCTACTGTTACTATATATTACATTATTGAATTGAACGTAAGTTATAATATTATTTTAATACAAAAGTCTAATTTCTAGTTGGTGGTCCTGTCCTCTGTCCTGCTTTAAATGTGGAAGGACTTCACATACTTGACTGAACATCTGAAAACCATCTTAAACCAAGGGTTCCAAAACATTTTTACCAGCTTAATATGTACTTTAGGTACCCCCTGATTTAACATTTCAGTAATATGTATGTTCATGCTTCTCTGATGTTGGTTAATGGTCACATGACATGCAGGTAAACCCCACCCTAGTAAAAATTAAATACTATTTGCTGTATTTGAAGTACATTTGTTTAATGCTAAGTACACTACAAATACATTTACATATTTTTGTACTTAATAAAAATACCCTGCAATTGTACTTTTAGTATACTAAACTGGTATACTCAACGTCCGCTAAACTGGAAAAACTAATTTTGTGCACAATGCACTTTAATTGTGAGGAAGTAGTGCTGAAGTCCAACTAAAGATATACTAAAATATATTTAATTGTGCTAAAGTGAAACTATTACTTCAGGGACACTTTAAATATCTTGCATTTAAAGACTGATATTATTCAAACATACAACCCTCATCAATAGTAACATTAAAAAACATTTTAGGCTTAATATTAAGAAATGTGCATTGTGCACAAATAGTATTCCAAATAAAATTTACTATACTAAGAACTATACATAAGACCTTAGGTGTAAAAGTCACTGCACACCGAGTCCAAAATTTTCACACGTTAAAAAATAAATGTGCGTTATATCTGATTCAAGTGTTTAGTTTATTACTAGAGGCTCCAAGACTTGTATATGTCAAATACGGGAGACATCCAAAATGTGTAGTATTGGGAACAGGGGTGGGAAAAACAGCCTTATAGCACAACTTGGGAATAAAAGAACTTAATAGCCTGGGATGGTAACATGAACACAAAACTACTTTAAAACCACAAAACAATGACACTCTGGAATATTACAGCGATTTGACAGGTCAACTCTGTTTCTATTATATCAGACCCATATATAGTGTTTGTATTTAGTTATCAGTAGCTCTCTTGAGAAGTCTCACCCACTCTTGTTATGTGCCAAAGACACTGAAAACAAAAACTAACAGTGTTTTCACTCTCCCACTCCAGCATGCCAGAGATCACACACACACACAGACACTCCTTTACACAGGCCTACACACACAAGAATGTGTCCATGATTCCCATGAGCACCTCCGTCAGCAGATTTTCTCATTTGAAATACTGTATTAGAGGAAATTCTGCTTTTCATAATCTACATTCAACTCATTTACAGTCATTTGGATATATTCTCTATTTATCACCACACAGACATGACCAGTGGAACCATTTTCAAATTTTTACTTATTACATGGATAACCTCCCTTAAGCAAGCTGGTGTAAAACTACTTTCCTCAAATGTCAAGCTCTGTGTGGAGATTAAACCAGACACCTCAATATTAAAGTTTTATCAGGGTGTGCAGTCAATTTAATAACTAATTATAGTAATAAGGACATTAAATTGTTATTTTTTTGACTCATGCAGGCACTCTGACTGACAAAAACATCATTTACATACAAAGTCCTATATGATTCTTAATTATAATTCATTTCATCTGTAAGTGTCACCCTGCAATATCCCATCAAACATAACAATCATCAACAAAACAATTCTGTCATCGCCATCGTCATTTCTGTTTCTCTGGCAAACTTAAACATGGAGAGAATACACTGTAAATGGCCTGTCAATCGACATTCACTGCATGACTTTCTTCACGTTATCTGATTCATTCTAGCTCAGTCAGGAGAAAATGACAAATCAAAAATTCAGCCAGTGCAGACTACAATATATGTCCTTCATTATTTCAAAAACTCTCAAAATTAGTTCCTGAATGAGTTTTTTTTTAAGGTTATTTAATTCAAAAGCTCACAATGGAATATTTTTTTAATAAAACGATAATGATTCTCTTTTTCATTTCACACCCACTTTTTCTAAAACATAACATTTGGATTCTGAGGAGGTGAAATTTGATCAGTTCCACTCCAATAAAAAAAGGATGACAGTAACTGAACAAAGTAAAATGAGAATATGCAAACAACATGCTATAATTGGCTGAGACCTGAATCATCGGAAAGACCTTGCTTTTAGAATGAAGAGAATCCTTAATGGCTCTGCCTGTGAAAAACAGCTGCAACATTTAATGAAACAACATATGAAATTTGAGGTAAATATAATATTATATTAAATACAAAGTACATGAGTGATATACGAGCTCATAACAAACCACTAACATTGCTGATGCAGTTCCCATAACCTGCTATAACCAGTTTTGCTCTCAAATGGAAAAGATTTTGCTAACTCTTAAGCCAGTTTCATCCTTCCAGGGATATAAACATGTAATTTTTGGTTCCATCTTTTCAGAGAAAATTTTTTATTGCAACCAGATGCGACTGCAAAGGTATCTTAGACAGGAGCTGTTACCAGGACCTGTTTATGATATGTGCTTCTTTTCTCTAACATTAAGGGTTTAAAAGAGCAATCTGCTCACTCATCTCTCAAGAATGTCATTTAAACCGCGAACAGAGAACAGGATTCTAGGCATCAATATACATCAAATACTGAAATGCAGACAACAAATGTTCCTTTGACATTCAGGTCACAACTGCTACTTCCTCAGAGACGGACTCACTGTCATCTTTCTCTGATGTTCTGCGATGTTATCTCCAAAGACGAAAGATCCTAAGCTGAGAAGTTCTTTTGCTTTCCTGTGCAGTCTGTTGTTCTTTTCTACTTGTGCAGGACTGACTGGAGATATCACAAGCAGTGCCAACATGGATTTTTGTTAAGAATGCCCTGTTCCTTTACCTTGCATAGCTTTCGAAAGGCATAACAGGCTAATGCTGCCCACACAACAAAGGCAGAAACCCTGACAGCAGTTTAAAAAATTGATGGTAAATATTTGGATGCCAATTTTTACTATAAAATTGTGACTTTGAGAATTCAAAGTGTACTACAGTGGTTATGAACAACTTGCTTAGCAAGACACATCTGCAAGATGCATCTCAACCTAAATATGTCTTTGTATTGTGTTAAATATCTCCTAAGCCAAATATATTCCTTCTCAAAAGAAGGAAGAAGAAGAAAATGCTTGAAAAATTCTTTTGTATCAAATACAAGAGAACAGTCTTTTCTAAATTTTCAGTGTCTGGGTTTTTTTTAAAGACCAACGGGCCTACGTGTGAAATGCACAGACGATGACACTGTGTAGCCTATATCTATTTAAAAAAATTACGAGGATTTGGCATTAAATACTATTAAATTATTAATAGTCTACTATTAAATTATTACCATTAATATTATTAGGCTGTTATTATTATTATTATTATTATGGTACTTTTATGATGGCTATTAAATCCTGTCTGCGCAGATAATAAAAGATTACCTTGCTTCTCATTAAAAAAAAATGATTTAAAACATTTAGACATATTATAGGCCTATAATTAAAATTCTTAACCGTCTAAAGTAGCCTATGTCCGAACACTGTCATTAATGTAACTGAAACTTTTATTACAGACAAGGAAATTCCAAAAACAACTTATTTAACACGAAATACTTTAATTCTGTTGTTGTTGTTGTTGTTTTCATTACATAGGCCTATATCAGCCATAAGGCTTTTTTTTTCATTTATTTATTTAATTTTTTAGAAAATAAATTAAGACAATACCCAATATGTCTATCGTCTCGTCTGAGAGAATATGTGCTGTTAATGCAGCGTCAGATGCCGAAAGCTCGGTCAGTTACTTTCTGTAGCTTAATGAATTGACTGGAATTTAAAACGGGCATAACGCTCATGCAGTTTGCAAATTATTTGTGTGGTTTTATGGTTTACAACTGAAATATTTATAATTTTGCAACGTGTTTGTCTTTATTACTAATTGCAAAATGATGAACAATGGTTCATATTTCCCATGATAATAACATTATTTTATCAAAATGAATCCTTTTCGTTTTCTTTCTTGCTGCATTTAAAGATTTGGTTAAAGTTCTATTTGCGCGCAGGCGCAGTGAGGGAAAAAGCTCTGAGATTAGGGCAGTCGGTTCGTAGCTGTGCTTCAACTGTGTGGTACCCTCACGAGGGGCGACATGTCAGAAATTCATCTGACCGTGCTTCTTGTTTCCCACTGTACACTGCATGTATGTATGTATGTATGTACACTGCATGTATGCCCGGTAAAAATTAATCGGCCAGTGGCGGCCATGTTTTTTTTTTTTTGTTTGTTTGTTTAGATACGCGAATGTTTTCATATAGTCCGTTTCTCAAACGGAAGGCTGCATCCTTCTGAGGTCGCATTTGTAGGCTGCATACGTCATAAAGAAGATCTTATTTAGAATATTAACAGTTAGGCCTATAAATTTGACCATTATTCTTAGTTAAGCGTAAATTGTAGTAATATTTATTAATATTTGAGAAACGGCCATTGACCCTTGTGGCACATTGGACAAAGGCATTGCAGACCAATTTTTTAAGTCGATTGGACAAATGGTTGCATATTTCTATCTGTAATTATGTTTTTCCCCCTCTTATAGCGCCACCAAGTGGCCAAGTTCCGTTTTTTTTTTTAATTCGACCAAAGCTTGAGCTCTACACAAGTAGGCCTATACCAAGTTTGGTAAAATATTTAATTCAGTGCAAGATTTAGTAAAAGTGGCCACACCCCTTTTGAATGTTTTGGTGTCTCTTTGCGACCATAAGTCAAAAGTTCAAGATGAAGGTCTTACGGGTTTGGAACGACATGTGGGTGAGTAATTAATGACAGAATTTTCATTTCTGGGTGAACTATCCCTTGAAGTCCCAATACAATATAAACACTTTTATAGATAGATACTTTGAGAGGAAGCCCAGCCACAGAAATCTAGCAGATGAGGCTGGAATTTGATCGACTGCTCTGACAGAGCAATATGGGAGTCCCAGTGGTGCTACTTTTGTCCTGGATAACAGCCAGGTGAAAAACATCTTTGGGTCAGCTGAGCCACAGTGCACCAGCATCGCTTAAAATGTTGAAATTTTAGAAGTTCAGACAGACAGAGAGGGTATAAAGCCTGGAGTCTGAAAACGCTGTAATGATCACGTTAGAGATTTGGAGCAGCTGCTTTGAAGGATCTTTCATAGTTGAAAGTGACCTTTCTCCTCTGCCCCAGCAGTGAACTTTCTTATTGCTGTTATTAATGTAATAAAACATGCCTCTCTCTGTTAAACACACACATATATACTTTCCACTGCCAGAACGCTTTTTTGTGCCATTTTTTATTTGTATAGTATAGTATACAGTGGGCAGGAAACAATGTGGGAGAGAAGAAGAAACTAAAAAGGACCAGGACTCAAACTCAGGTTGCTCAAAGTGTAACCATGAGGTTGTCAGCTCCAGCAGAATGCTTTTCCAGAGGTTTTAGAGCATGCCAATACGGTAAAGCTCAGGTATCTGGCACAATTATAGCGAGGCTGAGCCCCCTTGTGCTGGGCATGGACTCTGGAATAGGATTGCTGTAGTAAGTCTCCAGCACTTTAGCATCCCATCATGCCCTTAGGTGACCTGTGAGAAGGTTTTTTTATTCTCTCTGTCATAATCTCTGGTTGGCCAGAAACAGTACTCCGGCCAGCGTTCAACAAGGCTCCAGGGCACCTCTACAGCAGCCTAGAGTTGAACCACAGAGAGTCTGCACTGTTGTCATTCATTCTGACAGACTGCAGCTGGTGCTCTGATAATGACGCACACAAAGCATGATGATAGAGTCATAACAGAGCTCAGCATTCTTTCTCTCTTTTTATGTTAATATATGCATATATAATACCTATCAAAGGTTGGAGATTTTTTTAATGTGAAAGAATTTTAATTTCATTTGAAAGAATCTCTAATGCTCACCAAGGCTGCATTCATTGATCAAAAATACAGTAAAAACAGTAATATTATGAAAAAGAATTACAATTTTGTTTTCCATTTTAATATAAGGAAAATGTAATTCATTCCATTTGAAAATAAAGCTTCAAACATGAATCACATGATCCATCAGAAATCATTCTAATATGCTGATTTGGTACTCAAGAAACAGGTTTTTTTTTATTATTAGTGTTGAAAATAGTTGTGCTGCTTAATATTTTTGTAGAAACCAGTATAAGTTTATTTTAGGATTCTTTGATTAATAATTTCAAACAACATTTATTTAAAATAGAGATCTTTTGTAATAAATGCCATTACCGTCACTTTATCAATTTAATTTGTTTCCTTTTTTTTTTTTAAACTGACCCCAAACTTATGCATGTTGGTGTACATACAATGGGTACGGAAAGTATTCAGACCCCCTTAAATCTCACTCTTTGTTATATTGCAGCCATTTGCTAAAATCATT
>SCHK01434632.1:0-10823 GCA_004124795.1 Poropuntius huangchuchieni | reverse complement strand
AAAAAGAAATTAAATAAAAATAATAAAATAATAAAAAATATAGACAAATATTTCTCCCAAAAAATATGCAACTGCAATTGCTTAATGTCAAAGGCAACATGATAAAGTATTACTAAAATTAGTTCACCAATAGCTGTTCTCAGGCATTCACAGTATTTATTGCAATAATGGAAGCAGGTCTGCCAAGATTATACTAATTACAGCATCTTAAAGAAAAACCCTAGGGGAGAATTAATAATGAAAGTGAAAACCTTCACTTTGAAATATTCTTGAAAAAAAAATCATTAAATGGGTGTGAACGGAAATGCTTATTAAGTTACATGTGGTAATGAATGATTCAGCAGATGTTAAAAAAAACTGCACTTGTTGTTCTTTGTTAACCAGTTTGTGTGCTCACAAAGATGTGCTGAATTTAAAATTTAAAATAAAACCACAAATTGTTTAAACCACCTTTCAGTGATGGTAATATTTTTTTATCATCTCAATGTGCAAACATTAAGTACAATCCGAAGATACACCTGTAAGGGAAAGGCCTGATAAGCACCAGAGTTTGAAATAAGGAAATCCCCTCATTGCTGTTTGACAGTTCGCTTCGGTTCTTGTTTTATGAACACTTCCTCTAAATGAAAGCAGAAGCGGCAAAGTGATTCAAGACTCGTACACCAAAGCAAACACTCACACACATACACAAGACAGCAGTTGTACAGTGACTTAGAAAGGACAAAGACAGTGAAAAGAATCACATGGTAGTGAGCGTTTGCCTAGTTCCAGGTGGGTGAGGAGAAAGTAAATAGGCGAAACTGGTTTAGCAGGTAACCCGGCAAGAAACGACTATTGTGGACTGCTAGCACGCTGAAGTGATGAGGTAAATATTTAATCAAACCGAAGATTTCGAGCTACAAATCGGAGACACGAGAGAAAGTTTGCACTGTGGTAAGTCACCTTGAACATGTTGTGTTTCTATTCTACAAACCACGAGTGTGATGTTCTTTCATGTCAATAATGCTTGCTTTCGTTATGAAGAAACACCTGTTAGCTGTCGGTACACCGCCTGAAAGTTACTGTAAATTAACAACATTATGCAATGTTTGTAAGAGCAGGTGCACAGCAAAACGTTTGAAATGCAAACAAATGTAGAAGCAGGAATTGTTCACATTTACCTGAAACAACATATGTGCAGTTATATATATATATATATATATATATATATATATGTGAGTGTGTGTGTGTGTGTGTGTGTGTGTGTGTGTGTACACATACATTTGCACAAAAAAAATGTACATGCAAAATTAAAGATTTGCCTATTTTACGAGTTGCTGTGGAAAGTTGTGTTGAAAGATTGAGTTTACTGACTTTCAGGAAGACTTGGTAAAGTCCAACTAGTTAAAATAACTGACGCAACGCATGATAAAAAAACATATGATAAAAAAAAATATATATATATATAATATAAAATTCCTTTATTTTTTTTCCAAAATTAAAAACTAAGTTTTACATATAGGTTACTCTCACTATGTGGCTTTTTTGAATTTCCTGTGGTGAGAACAGCGCACATATAACAACTTCCTCATAAGGGAAAACATATTAGTGCTGATGCTAGAAGGTCACTGTACACTGTAGTGGATTTGATAAAATAATTAATTTAACATTGCAGGATCTCAGAAGACATTTTCATTTACATCAATACCCCTACTAGCTCCTTCATATATAAACGCTTGTTACCTGAGAATACTCAAAATAATAAAAAATAAGAACATAAAGTAGCTTGAGTCATATTCTATATTGTGCTACATTGCCCTCTAGAGGTCGGGGCAAGCTGGTCCTGTGTTTCTTTAGTGTTTAGGGAAGTAGTCTAAAGAAAATAACTCTTTTCAGTCCTCTTTCTAGACCTGTAAAGTAATGTACTGGCCTAGTTTTTTTGACACTGGGGAGAAATTCAAGAATTATGTCCTGTTACAAGCAGTATCTTTACACACACGTGCATAAAACACAACACATCTGACCTGCTTTAGTCCGTGCCGTGTTAAACAACAGCCCTCCTGTACAGAAAGGAGAAACTGTCATTAAATAATGACCCGTTTTAAGGTGAGGGTGTGTACCGCGCACGTGTTGATGCTTGTCTGCTGGCTGACTTTAACCGCTGCGCTACACAGTCAATCCAGAGCAGGTCTCAAATTCCAGTTTAGTTTGTCTCGGTTCTGTGCTGAGTACTGTACGCATTTACCTGGACTTTAACTCTTAATGTCAGTCAGCAATAATTTAGTCGGACCTAAATCGTTCCAGTACTGTTTCTATGAAGTCTGTTTGTAAAGATACTGTTGGAAAGATATTGCGCGCGTAACTCGATTTGTTATGCGCATGCTCTCAAAGAGCCTGAGGTAACGCGATAAAACACTTACACACAGACTGACTTTTTTTTTTTTTTTTTTGGTGATCTGGGAGAATAATGAAACGGGACAAAACATTATATTTTTGCATTCTCTCGCAAACATTTCCTCCGAGAATCGTTGCGTTCGCTTTTTATGAGTGAATAAATTTATTTCTTCTATGAAACAAATTTCGCAGAATCTCCAGACTGCCATAAAATAATAGTAATAAAAAAGATTGTGAATGAAAATACAACCATCTAAAACATCACCAAAAAAAAAAAAAAAATCTAACCAAATGACTTGTCCCATGTTTACGCAAAAAAAAAAAAAGTCATAATCTACCTTACATTTTTGGGTGAACAATCCCTTTTAATGCTTAAAGTTCAGACTAATCCTAAAAAAGCATTGCCACCTGGTTAAGGTGCTTCTAAATGAACATGTTATTCCAGTAAATGTCTTTTTAAAAGTCAGAGTGTGTTTTTGTTGCATGAGACATGCAGGAACATCTGTTTTCTAAGCCTCCTTTAAAAGAGAATTGCACTCCTCTGAGGTATTCTTGAGTCAATGTACCTTTCACAAGACCAGATCTTGTCATCACATTTTCCGTCACTGATGCAGTGCAATCTGATTTGTATTTTGATAAAAGACAAACAACTGGATAAAAAGTAATACAAGTAGTTTGAGAACAATGTTGAGAAGCTGTTTAAAACAGCTGTGTAGTGCAAAAAGATGTCAGCTACTGTCCCACCACATTCATCCCGTGATGAATGGCCTTTAATTTTGAATAATGAGAGAGAGAGAATGAATGGGTGAATGAATGGAAGAGTTAATGATTGATTGATGTGTGAAGGAGGAGTCAAGGAGAAAGATATTCTCCTTTTCCCAGCAGTCAACACAGCCTCTGTCTGTCTGTAGTTCTGAGCAATAAAGGACACCATGAAAAAACAGCATTCTCGGACAACTTTATTTTTCAATTTATTAGATTCAACCAAGTTCTACTATAGAGGAATGGTGGGAAACATTATCCAATTTCTGATCTACTCTGAAATTAAGGCTCCAAACAGCAGCTATGCCACCATCTGGATCTGAAATAACATAAATGAGCTCTTTATGGCCCAAATGTACACTAGGTTGGAACAACCGCTACATGCAGAAGTCATGAAGTGCATCCTCAAAATATTCCCACATAACTGCTGAGACGGAGTCACTGGGGCAACAGGAAGACCTACTGCTGACCTGAGGTCGTCCTGTGGGGAATACAGTCAGCTATAAAAAGACTCAGAGTATACTAACGACCACGTCTATCACGAAAACATGGCAATAAACGTATGGGAGAGGATAGAGATTCTTGTTTGAAGGACTGGGAATAAACATGAGTTTTACCAGGACAGAATTCTTGATACAAAGCAAAATTAACTATATTTTAATAGATAACACAACTTTAAATTATTATTATTAAAGTATTAAAATAAATAATAACAATAATACAGTGACAATGTTTCAGGTATGTTTATTTTTATTATTATTTTTTAAAAATATGAACAATATTTTACAGTAAATTACTGTAATCCATTCAAATGTTTCTTTAATGGTTTTGTAAGCTTCTTATGCTCAAGATGCATTTATTTGATTAATAAAAAAAGGAAATATTTTAAAACAAAAAGGTTTTCTATTTTAATATCTTTTAAAATATTATATATTCTTGTGTTGGCAAAGCTGAATTTTCAGCAGTCATTACTGATGATCTTCAGAAATCATTCTATTGTGCTCATTTGGTGCTCAAGAAATATATATTTATCATCATTATTATTATTATTAACATCTTCATTATCAATGTTGAAAACAGTTCTGTTGCTTAATATTTTTTTTGAAAAGCATGATACATTTGCAGGATTTTGGATCATAGAATGTTTAACGAAATCTTTTGTGACTTAGATGATAGATGTTTACTGTCACTTTTAATACGTCCTTGCTGAATAATTTCTTAGAAAAACTAATTCCAAACTTTACAATAGTTATCAAAACTTTAATTAATTAATATTTTAATGTTTTTACTGTATTTCAGTAAACTTAAATGTAACGTAAGTGTCTGTTTAAATGTAAAATTTTAACTTACAATTAACCATTGAACACGTTTTTACTGATGTATTTTTTTTTATTCTTATTTCCATTAAAATTATTACATTACAAGATTATAACTAGATTATTCACACACAAACACAGAGTCTACATAAAACTGCTATTTTATGCAGATTGTTTTAACAAATGCATGTTGCTTCATGGCATTGTATATATCATGTTAAAGATGGCTATGTGAACAGGACTTCTGGCTCAGACATAAGCGCAAACCTCATGTGATGCTATGGTTTGACCTCTCTACAACAAAATCATCACAGTTCTGATACTTCCTGTGGTAGTGTGGCTATCACAGGAAGTATGAAAAGCATTTTCGTTATTTCATTTAGTTAAGCTTGCTTCTTTATAACTGGTGCAAAGAGACTGTTAAAGTATAGTTTTGAAGCAGACAATTATATAGTTATAAATTTTCATAAAAATAAAATCTGAAATGTCTTCGTAGTGCGTGAGTAAATGCACAAAAATAGACTTGCTGTTTGTTGGTGCAAGGAACAATGGAGCAGGTATGAGGTTACTCATGTCTGTGATCTCTGGACACACGTGCTGTCAAGGGAGTGTCAAGACTTTTTTTTTCCATTAATATGACGAAGTGTTGGCAAGTTAATATTTACTTAGGACCCAAAGGACTATAACCTTGGTCCTTGGGAAAAAACCTTAGAAGTTTCTCACATTTAAGGAGCAACTAATTTGACACAAGACAAGGTTCTCTTTTGTTACATTGCAATGAATTTCTATCTGATTGTGACTGAGATATATATAGATATGGAAGAAACTTGAGAAACTTGATGATTAAGTGTGTACATGTTTTTGTAGGTGACACAATGACATCATCCAGGAAAACCTGGGCGTTCTCCTCTATGCGTCCAAAGAGTAAGTCGTTTATGAATTTAAATTGTAAAAAAGAATACAATATTCTTGTATTTTATTAACATATGTATGTTTAAAGCAGTAAAAGATGTTTCAAATCTCAACATATTCGCATTCTGGAAAGACTCCTGAACATTTCAATTGTATTTCTGATTACTATAGCTAGACCGTCACTGGATGAAGGGGAAAATTATTTCAGAAGAAGATTGTTTTCCTCTTTTAGAAGTGATCGACGCGAACGTGAGTCATTCAATTTACACACCTAGCCATGCAAATTTGCTCTGCTTTGTAAATAAACTGCAAGTGTACAGACGAATTAACACTTCTACGTACGAGCACAAAGTTCAGTTGTCTCTGTCTTGGCCAACAGGAAGATCTCAAGGAGAAGAAGATGATACAGATAAGAGAAGAACTCTCTCAGATACGGAAATTGAGACCAACAAAGGTAAGACTTCTTTTTAGCCTACTGAAGTAAAACCGCAGTTTTCCACCAATGCATTTTTTCCCTCATTTGATATATGCAATACTGTTTTCAGTATGTTTGCATTGGCAGGTCTGTGAACCAGTTTATTCAGAAATAAAGCTCTTGTAGTCAATATATAGTATATAAAACGAGTCTGTAACTCTCTGAGAATGTTCTTGTGGATTTTTTACCAAAGTGAAGCAACCTAAGGATGAAGCCAGCAGATGCGTTATTGTGTTGGCAAGGGTTATTAAGTTAGCAAACTTATTAAGTTAGCTCATTGAGATTAAAATCTCTTTTACAAGACTCACCTGGTCATGAAGGCATCAAAAGACAAACAAACGCGGACATGCAAAGTACACAGTGTCATATAAATGATGTAATTTATACGTCACACCAATGTCATCCAAAAGTAACTGATCACAGAAATTCTGGACTAGCTGCAATAAAGAGCCGAGAAAAGAAGGAACTCCTACTGACAGAAGTACATCGTTTGAAGTGTCTTCCGATCTGCCTTACACTTCTTTTCACCGATTTGGTTAAGTTTATTTCAAGAAATCATATGGTTTTATTGATTTTACCCAGACGCCCCGCACTGTTTTTTTTTTTTTTTTTTTTGCAGTGAAACGGGATTTGTTTGTATAATGCTGTTTATTACTATATTTTCCATTTCGTTTTAGAAATTACCTGTTTGACTCTCCTTATCAGTCAAATGATTCACGAACGGTTTGCGACTCGGTTCGAATGAACTACCGATTTAAAAAGATCCATTGATTCGCGAATCAGACATCAGCAGCGCGCGCACACATGTTGGTTGCACACACGCTCATTCGCGGCAGTACAGAGATCTTGAGCGTCCATGGGAAAGACTGCTGTGAGATCACGACATAAATATCACTTTAATTGACAAACTTTACGCAAAGAGATTCGAACATGAACGGAATTACTCCCTCTAATGTCAAAAGAAGAGGAAAGAAGGCAAACTCCCGTAAACACCGGAGTAAGTTCATCCAAACTGTGCTTTAGTGATTCTGTATAAATTGTTCGTATATTAAAATTCTTATTTAATGGAGCTGATATAATAGAAGGTTATAACATTGCCACTTTTTCTCTATATATTTATAATGTGTTGTGTAGGACTAATTACTTACAGTCTATCGATCTGTATCTATCTATCTATCTATCTGCATGCACGTCTTTAAGTTAACACTTGCATGTCTAAGGCTTTATGTTAACAGTTTTGTTAGTTAGATTTATCATGCTGTTGAACTTGTTAAATAGTTGCTGTCGCAAAATTGTATCGGGGATATTGGTTCTTTACAGTTAACTATCTGGCATGTGGTATTTAAATGACAAACAAAGCAGGTTAAGCAAGAGTCTTTGTGGTTTTTGGTGAGGAACTCCTGAAAATATAGTCATGTGGGAAAGAATAAATTACATTCGTTGAATTCACAATTTACATTTCAGCTGTCAAAACTAACCTCTTTGGCTAAGGAAGTGAATAGCCAAACATGAGTTAGTGATCAAGCCATTTCTGGTAACATTTCTGAGCTTTCTTGAGCAATTCTGTGTGGTTGCATGTTGATTAATTGTTCTGTTTTGTGCATTTTATTGCTCAGGTGTCTTTCTTCCAGGTGAAGATCAATCGGACGTGGGAGCCATGAAGAGATTCAGTACCTTATTTACGTCCTTCCGCGGAAAAATCAGCAAAGACAGTGAGAAACGTCATTTAAGTATTGCTTCATAAAACACAAATCTAGCTACTTAAAACAGATCTGAAGAGATTCTTTATGTTTAAGTGACCAAAAAGCATCTGTAATGAATGCACAACAAAAATTGACTATGTCAAATGTTATCTTTAGCTGTGGTCACTGACATTATATTGCATATAAAAGTAGTTACCTTGTCAAAACATTTCGGCATGATTCATTCGTAGCGTAAGTAGGGCAAAATGCCTAAACGAACTAGTCTTTCAAAGTGCAGTTTTGTGCTCAAATATTCCAATTCAAGATATTTAGAAAGGTTTGTAATATGTTGTTCATTTGAAATTCATTATGAAGTCGCAAGGAGGTTCACAAAGTCAGTCAAAGCACATAATTTGCATCAGTCCTTTAGTGCACGTCTTGTCTTTTCAGTTACAAGCAGCAGTTATTGTTCTGTCCTTTATAGAAAGGCACATTGAAGGTTTCCATGGTGAGGCAAGTCAAGCTAGAACAAGACTTTGTGACTTAGTGGACTCCTATGGTATTCCTGTCGGCTTTGTTTGCTCTGTGTTGGGGGAGGCTGCCAAAAAGCAGGCTCAAAAGGAAATGTTAAGGAAATTCACAGAAGAGCTCCGTCTTTCTCATCTCTAATTTGTTTGTACTTGTTCGTGGTTCAGCATTCCCTGTTTGATCAGCATTTCAAGTGCTTTCTCTGAAGAGCAACATTTTTAAATTGTTCAGAAATCAAACATTTATAAACAGTTGGTTTGGTAGTATATCCTCTTCACTGGAGTCAGTTTGGTTCCAGAGCATTTGTGTTGATTTGTTTTTAACNTATAAACAGTTGGTTTGGTAGTATATCCTCTTCACTGGAGTAAAAACAGTGTCAGTTTGGTTCCAGAGCATTTGTGTTGATTTGTTTTTAAGATGAGGTAAACATCATGGAAGCTAACGTGTGTGTGTTTTTGTAGGAACTGGTAAGGAACCAGATCTACCTGCTAGCACAGAGCTCTCTCCCGTGGAAGAAAAAGCCAAGGAGCAGCGATACGCTAGCGGGCAGTTTTTCTTCGAGTATCTGGTGGTGGTTCGGCCTAAAAATACCAAAGATGGGATATATGAGCCACAGATCATCTATCAGTTCCCTAAGGTGACATACAAACCCTGTGCTCTGCATGCAGCCACATGTAGCCTTCAGAAAGTATTCAGTACTTCTGTAGCATTGTAGCATTGTTTACATTCACTAACAATTCAGTACATTTTTTAATGCTCGCATTACATTTATTGAATTAGTAAATGCTTAATTCACATTATTATGGATTCATTAGAAAGAGCGATTGCATCTTCAGTTGTTTCTTGAAGATTGTGTTTAAAGAAGTTTAAGTTTGAAGTAACATTTGGGTGTTTGGAAGAACTTCATCAGAACTTTTATAATATAAATATTGCAAAAGGATTTATTGTTTATACATTTTTTTTATAATAGGTACGAGTGTATCTATGTTAACATTAAACTTTTTAATTTTAACAAATTAAATTGATAGGTTAAGTCATGCATATATTATGTAAATATTATTTATAAAATGTATATGTTATTTATTAGATTTTTTTTAAATTTTATTAGTTAATATAGGCCTAGTTCCTGTGAAAGTAAAATAAGTTAACCAGTTATAGTAAAAAATATATAATGTAATACCCAAAACAATATAAGTAGACGTTGCCATAAAATAAATTGGATTATTGGACTTTTATATCAGAAAAATACCATATTTTTATTTGATTAATTGCATCATGCATTATATCATTTAGAATTGCATTGTAGAAATCCTTAAATGATATATATATAGCCTAAGATTAAATGTAGCCTTAAAGGAAATGTGTGAAAAAAAAAAAGTTTATATAGCTCATTCTGATATTAATGAGATCTATTTGAATGAAAAAGACCATTTGTATTTCCTGTCCCTGATGCATATTAATGTAATCTTATTCTCCATTTGTCTTTTTCTCTTTCTACTGAGTACAGAAGGATGGAATGGTGCGATTTCAGAAGGAGGAGGAAGAGAAGACGTTAAAGGCGCTCACACTCTTTTGCTTTCCAGAGGGTGTAAACTGGGCGCCCTTAACAGAATATCCCAGGTACTGTAACCTCACGCATCGTTTCTCCCAGCATGCCCTATGGAGGCAGAAACTGTATTTTTCATTGTCTCTCTTTTTCTCTACTTCACAGTGAAACATTCTCTTTCGTGCTTACAGATGTTGATGGAACGAGGAAGAATGGATACTGTAGGAGGCTACTGGTAAATGATGACTGGGCTCATTAGTGATACTTCCTGTTATTTATGCTCATACTCATCACTGCCCGTTACTCATTTGAATAAATCCTTATTTCTATGTGTTAATCTTACACACTAACAACAACACTCTAGCAACAGGGAAAGCACCACTTACATTTTCTTCAGAAGATTAAGTTATTTTGTAATGCATGAAAAGATAAGATAAGGTCAGCTCTTTCCAAAGAACTCTCACTCACATGTGTTTTATAGTGTTTCTAAAGCTTGCTTCTCTTGTCGTTGCTCTTTTCTTAATTAGCCTGATGGGAAGGGGGCTCGACTGCCTGAGGCCTACTGTATCATCAGTAATTTAGCCTGTTTTGGACTCTTTTCCAAGGTAAACATCATCATTTACTGCACAGCCATCTGTAACTGCCTTTGGACTTTTATGATTTGTATTTGACAGAATTGCCTTTTGTTTTTCTGACTTTGTATTAATTCAAAATGTATTGTCTTTGCTAATATAAAGTAATTTACTTGTCTGAAAAGGGTTGTCTTATGATTGATCTCTTTGTTGAGCTTTCTGTTTGCTGTCTGAGCTTAGCGCTATGGTCATTGGAGTATATTTTGTTTGTTTGAGCTGAACTTTGTTCAGGTCCTTTTTTTTTTTTTTTTAGGTGAATGCTCTCTCATGACTGGAAATTAGTTTGTTTGTTCAGGACAAACATCAAAGACTAATGTGATGAGACTAATGGGATATGACTAAAGCTTATGTGATCTTAAAGAAATGGACATATTCAAAATTAGGATGTTTGCAAAGTTGTTGACGTGTATGCTTCAGTAATATATGGTGTTATGTGTTTATAGCTCTAAGTTTGGGATGCTCACTAAGGCTGCATTTATTTGATCAAAAATACAGGGAAATATGGAGAATACTGGGGAATATTATTACAATTTAAAATAACTGTTTTCTATTTACATACATTTTAAATGTAATTTATTCCTGTGATGCAAAGCTGAA
>SCHK01434532.1:0-10694 GCA_004124795.1 Poropuntius huangchuchieni | reverse complement strand
TGTGTGTGTGTGTGTGTGTGTGTGTGTTGACATTGGCTTTCTATGATAATGGAGCAAAATGTCACAGATCTGTGGCTCGCTGTGGTCGCTGGAAATAATTACTCTCTCTGGGCAAAATGAATGATGCCTGGTTGTACTGTTGTATATAAAATATCCTGATAAAGTGAATATATTTTGTGGGGTTAAGTGGCAAGAGACAGACAACACTGGTGTAAGTGGTTTAGTGAGTATTCATTATATTTACAGGGCTTCTCAGAAGCACCCAGGTTATTTCTGAAATCCAATTTGTCTGTGCGAGTTATGATACACTAAAACATGTAAGACACTGAAGTGGGCAATAAGAGCAACATTTTGGCTGCCCAGTCAGAAAACATTTTTACTCTTGTCAACTGAGGATGAATTTGCAGAGCAAGGTTGTTTATAAAACTGCATGTCATCATCTGGCTGAATTTGTAATTGACTGAAATAGCTTTCTGTACCAAGAAAATGATTTAACACTGATCATACAACAGGACAAGATGACATTTTTCCACATAAATTGCTGGATGTGTCCAGAGCCTACAAAGTTATGGTTTCTAGCCATATACTTGTGCAGATTTATTTATTTATTTATTTTTTGAATGCAATAACTTTTACAAGCGCTACACGTTTAATGGCTACAGAAAAAGTTTTAAAGTAAAAGTAAAAGACATAAAACATAAGAAAAAAGTCCCTTAATCCATCATCTCCATTTGTTGATAGGCAGAAGAAATGCTTTGAATAATATTTTGTATTTCTTTTGTCACTTATTGTATCACGGAAATGTGGTACAGTGATATACTGTGTCATAGGACTGAGGTATTTATCAGACAGTATACTGTGGGGCTGCCAGGCCAGAAAACAATAAAGAGATTCAGTACAGCAATGATAAAGTGTCTTGTTTTTCCTTATTTGCTTGTAAGATTTCATTTAAATGGATAAATCAGATCATCAAAACTTCATCAAAAAGATTCATTTACTCTTATGATGTAAAAAATAAAAGTTCTGTCATCATTGTGTCTTCCAAAAATCCCTTTTGATTTTCCATCTTATGTGGAACATAAAAGGATACGTTTTGAATAATTTACTGGTCGTTCTTTTTTATGAAGTTAAGATGAATTGGGAGTCTTTAAAGCTTTAAATTCAAACATTCTATAAAAGTTTTATTAAAAGTATAATTTATGTGACAACATACCCCACAATTTAAGTCATTATCCCCTGGTAATCTTCCTCTCCAGTAAACCATTGAACCATTGAAACTGAAGAATTGAGTTTTCATCCACTTGACAGTGGATGTCAAAATTTTAAAATTGATTTCTGTCTAATTACGACACAAAGCTTTACATGGCATCATCTGGAAAATATTATACAAGTATGCAACATACAAGTATGAAACTTTTGGTCACTTTATTTAAAGGTCCAATTCTCACTGTTAACAAATTATTAACTACGGCTTTTGCCTCAGTAATCTCCTTATTTGCTGCTTATTAATAGTTAAGCTTGGGTATTGAGTAAGATTACGGATGTAGAATACGGTTTCGTAAAATATGTGCTTTATATACTAATAAACAGCCAATATGTTAATAATATGCATTCTAAAAAGCAATAGTTAATAGTGAGAATTGATTCCTATACTAAAGTGTTTTATGCCATTTTGTGAGCTCCAGTCCACATTTTTGAACTTTATGAACTTTATTAATGTGAAAAGAATGGCCAGTATATTCTTCAAACATTCACCTTTTATTCCCCACAGAAGAAGGTCATAAAGAATTACGACGGCATAGAGATGATAATGACAGAATTTTCATTTTTGGATGAACTATTGCTTTAATTTGCAACACATTGATAACTTCACGCATTTAAAAAGATGCAGATAGGAAAATTGCAGACGAGATAAGTTACACATTATTTCATGCATCATTATGCAAAAACATCAGCAGAGCTTTCTGCTTGAAAGAAGCAGGACCGGCAGATCTTCAGCGACGTGCTGCTTCTTTTTGTGTCCCCAGTATGGCAGGATACATTATAGTGTCACATAAATTAAATAAAATGAGGACTAATGAATAAAGGATAACAAAAATGAAACGAGGAATGTGTATGTCATAATATTTCTCTAACAAAACTGCGACAGCATAAATGTTGCTCCAAGTCTGGTGTATGTTACTAAACTTTCATATTCTTTGTCAGAAAAATACACACTTTCATATAATAAGATTCACAAAAAACTCATTTTTCAAAAGTCCGATCTTACGTACAAAATCTCAAGATGTACTTTCGTCTTTCCTCCGCTGTAAGTAAGTGCTCTTCAGCAGATATTGCGCGAATGCGTGTGGTGCAACATTCTGTTAAGATGATTCACCCTTACAGTGGGAGAAAATAAACAACTCAATAAGGGAGGCATTAATTATGAGCACACAGCAGAGCAGTAATGAAAAATTCAAATACCAAAAGCATGCGTGTTCTAACGGATATGCTAAGATGCTCCTGAAATTACAGTGACACTCTATTCATCACTACAGAGTGCAGAAATTAATCGCACCCATCTGATAATTATTTCATCAGGATACCTTGTTTTATCATACATCTTTAAAGTATTCTTTTGTTGAGGCTGGCTTGTGAAATGCTCATAGCTAAATTGGCTCATCAGGGCTGATTGGGGTAAGGTTGGATGAAAAATAGACAACTTACCTTCGGGGTAATTACACATCAGCAGAATACACTTTCCCCACATACCGCTGCCTTGTTACCATGGAGGCACAGGGAGATGTTGAAGCGAGGAAAACTGAGTGTTGGGGAATCAGGGATTGGCCACTGGCAAGCTCCAAGGCAATGCCAGTCACCCTGAACTATATGCTCATGCATCATCCAGATGAGGCTGGCTGGCCACATGTTCACGACCTTTGGAGAAGTTCCTGCACACACATGGTTACTCAGTGTGTGGAAATTCCGCACATCTTTTTAGAGAAGGTGAATCAAATGATAACTTTTATGTCACTGGGGGTAGATAGAGAGTATTAGACTTCAATACATAGCAGAAAGTATTTCCTTCCATCAGTAAAATCATCCTAGATTATGATAGTCACAGTTAGTGCTTTCCATATATTAAATAATGATAAAAGACTTTGCAGAAAGTTTTTTATTAAAAAAGTCTTCTTCAGACTGTGATATTTTGAAACCCAAAAGCATTATTATTTATTTATTAACTGATTGATTGACTTAAATATGGAAGCCCATTTCCACCACTGAATAAAAAATGTAAAAAAAAAAAGGTTATTGCGACTTTTTATATCACAATTCTGACTTTTTTTCTCAGAATTGCGAGCTTATATCTCAGAATTCTGATAAAAATAGTCAGAATTGCGAGTTTGTATCACGCAATTCTGAGAAAGAAGTCAAAATTGTGAGATTAAAAAGTCGCAATAACCTATTTTTATTTTCCATACTTCCATACTTAAAGGAATAGTTCACCACAAAATGAAAATTTGATGAAAATGTACGTACCTTTGTTTGTTCATTGGAACAGATTTGGAGAAATTTTACATGGCATCATCTGAAGTAAAAAGCTGCATGTTTGTAATAAACAAATCCATAATTAAGATTAAATTCATAATTCCTCTATCCATAATATTGCTTTCTTTAGTGAAAAAGTCATCTGGTCTGAATCAGGAGAGAAATATGCACAGATCAAGCACTGTGTACAAGCAAAGTCCAAAATAGTTCTAAACAAATATTTCAGGGGATTTAGATGAGAGAGGGCAACAAAGCACAGGCTTTTTCTCTGGAGGAAGTGTTTTTATTGATTATGGAATTATATTCTGGCCAGAAGAAACGGTTTAGAGTTAAACGCCTTAATGATGGATCGGTTTCTTACATGGAGCATTTCACTTTAGAAGATGTTAATTGATGGACTGGAGTTTTTCATTATGATAGTACTTCACTGAATATAAATTGCTAGTTTGTATGAAGAACTGCTATTGTGAGTTGCTAATTATAAACTATTTTTGTATGCCATTCCTGAGCCCACTGACTGTGAAAAACACATTCATAGAAAACTGTTGGTGGTTCTGTCAGTAAAAGTTTTGAGGAGCAAATTCAGAAGTTTGCCATAAGTTTGACATTTTCTTTCAGTTGATAAATAGATATAGATAATAAAATGGTAGAGGTTTTGTGAGAGGACGGAGGGTCATAACACTACAATAACAACAGTAGTTTATTACCTTTCCACTGTGGAAAAAAAAACAAAGCCATCATTGGAAATCTGTCCCAATATAATACCACCAGGCTGCAACATAATAACAGTGATATTCAATATTGTTCCTCCTGTCTCCAAAGCATCCAAAGAAAGACCTGGTGGAACAAAGGACAAAGTCTGGTGACCTGTCTTTATTTGGAATCATTCCCGTTACCAAATGTCTGAATGTGTGTACATCTATAACAAAACAAACACTGTACTTTTAGTGCTTTAACACACAATTGAGAATTGAAGAAATGAACAAATCATGCTACATTTCTTTTAAACATACTAACAAATTACCATCATTTTTTTGGAGACTCTGTTTCTGGATTTTATTAATTGTTTTCTGAGAAAAAAATGCTGTGATTTTGTGGTCTACTCTTATAGTCAAACTCCATTAGATTAAGTATCATATGAAGGCTTTAAACATCACAGCGTGAGTAACACCAACTTAATGAAACAGAAAAGAGTAAACAACCCATTGTGTGTTTGAGCATGAGCCTCTTGTGTTGTACGCATGCTTCTGTTTTCATATATCCCATGTGTACCAATAGTAATTTGATAATGCATACGGTTGATCTGTTCTTCACCAAAGACCTAATTTGGTTACTCAACTAATGTTCTTATACTCTCCAAACTGCTCATTTCCCTGTAATGTCCCTTTGGCATTCAGTGACAATAGGCCTCCACCGACTGGAATGCTAAAAACTAGATAAGGAAATGCCAAGCATGGCAAATGATGTCTAAACGACTGTCTGACATAACTAATAATGAAGAGAACAGATGAACATCCTCTTCAGGAGTACTTCATCACAGGAACTCACATCAAGAATGCAACCTGCTCTGCAAAGATAACTGCAGCCAAGAGCTGCATCCCGTTCACCGGCTTCTCCCAGAAACTTACAGCCAAAAGAAGGAGGAAACGTGTATGTGAGAGAGAAAGAGAGAGAGGGGAAGATCAGATTTGGGCAGCAGGGCAGCAGATTTGAAAGGCGGTGCATAATGTACTCATCATTTTCACACCGATTGTCTAAGTAAATAACAGCACCAGTGGTGCTCCACTAGAACGCACCCACTAGTTTTGTTCATGCTAATACAAAATACAGGCAATAACAAAAGACCAAAGCATCAGAACAAGCTGTGTGTGTACTTGTACATAATGTTTGCATTTAAATTCAAGAGAGAGCTATTAGCAGACCCAGAGGGAATCTGCTGCCTCATTCTGCATTTTCAGTGCTGAATTTTGTTGATGTACTGAATTTAAACATGGTAAAATGTGTTAAATGGAGCTGAAACATTCCTAAATATGTAATAAATGAACACATATGCAGCGAGGGATTTGTAGAATCCTATGAATGGCAGAAGTTTTGATTCTGTGGAAATCTGGTATACTTTCTGTGGCTGCAGATTCCATTATTTTAAAAAAATATTTCTGAAATATTTATTGTCAAACCACAAAGTGTCCTCACGTACTGGACCCTTTTCTGCAGACCAAAGCATGATTCCTTCTCCCATTTATATTGTCCAACAGTAAAATGTACAACTGTGCCTAAAGAACAAAAGCAGTACTTGAGATGTCATGTGCTTGTACTCTTGCCAGCAGCAGGACAGCACAGGCCACACTGTCAAAGGCAAAGCAAAAAATAAGACAGCCATTTCGACTTCCCGCAGCTAAAAGCAGAAATTTGTAAAGGAACTCAATGAGCCTCGCCATCTAAACAACAGCAACCTCAGGCACTAAATCTCATCAGTCATTTAACACTATAGCATTGAGCTGACTGTTTAGGCTAGGTGCTATAGTAGAAACATATAGTATAAATAAATAAAAGTAACATTTTTATTGTTTTGCAATAACTTGGATGCAAATAAAAACTATCAATGCCTTCATCCTTTGTTTGCCAGCAATGAAAAATATATTTGTCTGGATCAACACGGATCGTAAATGATTGTGGAAAAAAGTACCACACCTTGGTATTTGGCAGAAATGTGTATTCATACTCATAATCTACAGAGCCCTTTTCAGTTATGTACTGTATGCTTAGCCTACAATGCGCTGTAGCTGCCTAGACCCTGAAATCCCACTTGAAATGTGTCCACAAAAAGATTTGAAAAGTCTGACATTTTTTAGAGACAGTAAAATATACTTTCAGCATTACTGAGTACAGCATCTTCCAAACTCATTGGAACATTAAATTGTCAACATTTAATCCAGCCCAAACTAATCTGAGAAAGCAGTGGCTGGTAAGCATACAGTATGAAGCCATTTCATCATACAGATCAGCTTAAGACACAAATCACAGAGCTGAAGGAGACTAGTAAAGGGTATCAGTGCTGTAAACAATGCCGCAGTGTGTGAGAAGAAAAATGTGATGAATTTATTCATTGTAAAGATCTAATAATAAGATCAGGATTAATCCAACTTTGTTCTATTAAATTTGTTTTAATCGCTATTTGCGATCTTTATATAGTTTTATTGAGAAGTATTTTGCTATATACAAATGACAACAAGACTTCATAATATGCATGCGAAAGCCATTTTAGAATTAATGTTTAATGTCGTTTAATTTCTTGAACACAGGTAATGCATTCATTTAAGTTCTTTATGGTGTTGTGCTGTGTTATTTTTAAAGACTGAATGCTTGCCAAAAAAAAAAAAAAATCAGTTTTTTAAATTTATTTATAAATGGAAGCTAAACAGGTATGAAACACAAGGAATGAGTGAAAAAAAAAAAAGAAAATAGAAAACCCAGCACTGGCCAGTTAATTAGAATGGCCACATGAACCACTGCTGGTAGATGCTATGCTATGCTATGCTATGCTATAAAAATAAAATAAAATAAAATAAAAAAATAATTAATTAATTAAAATAAAATAAAATAAATGAAAAAAATATATAAAAAATAAAATAAAAAGATCAAATAAAAAGATAAAAATTAAATAAGTACAACAAAGATTATTGTAGTATATACAATAAAGTCTTTGTACTTCAAACTGTTAATTTTGGTAGAGCAATTGCAATTGAGATGAATGGGCATGCTAATGGATAGCTTTCTGGACATTGTAATAAACTCAGTTCCATGTATAATAAAAGAAAGCTTGTATTAGGCTTCTGATATGACTAGCACCTTCTAAATGGCTATTTATTTATTTACCAGTAAAGCTTTTTTAGTGTTACATACTTGAAGGCCATACAAGGTGGACTGTGAGAAGTGAAGACATGTAATGCTTGCAAAGCAGCGATGTTAAGAAAAATGCATTTTACATGAACCCTTCTTAAAGAATTTGACATTTCATCTGACCCTGCATAGAATATAACAGCTTCCTTGCAAAAGCATACAAGTTCAATCATCTGTGTTGGTTTTAGGGACGCTTGGGTTTAGGAGGGACACAGAATCACATAGACTTTGCCATTCCCTCAGTAGCTCTTTTTTCTGGCCAAGCACAGCAGTCTACAGTGATGGCTGGGGGGGCCTAAGAACGCTCACTGTTTCCAAATCCCTTAAATATTTCACTCCTCTGACAGAGCTGAACACTGACTCCTCTGTTTGCCTTCTTTGTGCTGTGCATTTGCACCTGTTCCAGCTCTAAGTCCTGATCTGTTCCTCTGTTCCTTCTCGCTGCAGCGCCTTCCCCCCTTTTTTTAGAAAAATCCTCGCCAGGCCAGCATTATGCTAATTTCCCCCACAATAGTTTAGGTGAAGAAAACATATTGCGTGCTATCCTAACAATGACTTCTCTCTCTATCTCGCTTCCATGCTAATGTACCCTGCGGCTAACGGCAACTTCTCCCGTTGTGTGGTGCTCCTTGCAGGGACATTTGTTCCTAATCAGGGGAAGGTATCATCAGCATTGTGCGCCCATGAAGAATTCAATTGAGAATGCCTTTCTGTTCCTGAATTTGAATTGAGGTAGCAGACAGGGTGCATTTTAATTCACATTCATTCATTAAAAAAGTACTAGTGTGGGATGAAATTCAAAGAAATTCCTGTAACTGCTCTAAAAGTATTTTTTTATACACATTTAAAGCTTTATGGAAATAATAATCGTGTTGGATACACTTAAATTAGACCTAAACTGTAGAATTGAAACTTATAATGTGAATTCTTTTTGATTATGTGTACATACTATTGTTAAAAAAAGAAGAAAAAAAAATATTAAAAATATAGACTTAATCAGATTTCTAGGCAAAGTTTTTAATATATTAACTATATATTAACTTGCAGTAAATTACTCTGACATAACATGGATTCTTTTATATCTTATCTTTCCTGTAAAGAAAATAGTCCATTATGAATCAAAAATGTTTTAATGTTTATATGGTAGGAAATCTTCAGGGAACATGATATTTGCATAATATCCTATAATTGTGGCATCGATAATTCAATAATTTTGACTCATACAATGTATTGTTGGCTATTGATACAAATATACCCGCGCTTACGACTGGTTTTGTGGTCCAGAGTCACATATAATAAATAATGCATGTCAAGAGATGCAATATTATGCGAATATTCACAGTTTTAAAAGTTATATGAAAGCTACATAGTGCACAATTTGCTGCTGTATCGCAAACTTAAAAATAGAAACCAGGAGAGAGAAATATGCCTAATTAGTAGAGAAATATTCTGCATACAGAACCTTAATTAGTCATAACTAAATAAAATCCTACTAACTAATGAAATGGAAATTAAATGAATCATTTGTTCGTCAATGTTGAATTGCAGTTAACTTATTTTCTCTTCCTTCCATTCTAATTCAAAATCCAATTCAACATTGTGTGGGGTTTGACCAATTCAACTGAATTTCTATTTCAGTGAAAGGGAGCCAATTTCTAAAAAATTGAATTTTGCCCAACCCTGATGACCACATACGCTGGCACACACATACAGTATGTATACCAAAACACAGCAGTACACAGGGAAGAAAGATTCCTCTTCTTCCTAGTGTCAACGTGACATATTTTTTTAAATATTTGTTGCAATAAAGATATTGTTGCACCGCAGCAAAAAAGCTGGCAAGAGGTCATGAACCATAAAAGAAATAAAGAGAGTTATAACATTCACAAGTCATGCATGAAAGGAGTCTAGTGTCTCTCCAGAGAAAGAATGGGAGTTGTATGTTTGTGAGTGTGTGTGAGAGAGAGATAGAGCGTGAGACAGAGAGGGGGAAAAGAGATGCAAAAGCCACTGAAGGGTGTCAATATATTCTGAAATTGAATTAAAGAGTAATTAGGGAAATCATTACCTGACACTTCAGCATTGGGATTTGGTTAATTTACTGCGCCATCGTTCAGTGAATGAAGTATGTCCTATAAGACTTCTCCTTTTGCCAAAGGTGATGGGCACATTAGATAAAAGCTTAATTTAAATCAGCAGCCTTGACTTCTGTCCTTGATGTTGCCATAGACACTCTTCTGGCAGTTAAATTACTGTGATTAAACCCATAATGTTTACCAAGCCAATTGCTTAATTCAGGAATACCTGTTATAGAAAATACCAAACATCTCAAACAACTTTGAAAGAAACTGAAGCAAGTGCACATAAATAAATAGTTTCATAGGGAGCAGCAAGACCTTGGCCTGGTTTCGGTAAGTCATTTAAACACTTCCTTGTTGACTCTGCCTTGGCTATTCCCCTTGAGTCAAGCGAATCCCCACTGCTATCCTAACTGCCATTCAATTACTCCGATATCTCAGGAAGTGAGTGAGATCAACCATTCGATTAAGGATGAGTTAACAGAACTTCAAGAGTACATACTGCCCTGAGACCATTGTAAACATTTGAAATGACGTCTTCAAAAACAAAACTGACATAGTGGATGGATGGATGACAGATAATTTGCCTCTCCCCGTAGATTAATTAGTAGTCCTTTCCTGTTTTAATAAATCAAAATCTTGATGACAGCAAATTGTTCAAGGCTTCCTTTGGATAGCTATTATCTGCATGCAAAATGAGCACTTGGTATAGCTCGAAGCCACTATAGTTTATTCTCTCTAGTCTCTGGGTTCAATAAAGGTTAAGCCCAATCGACAGAATTTGTTAACATTAAAGGGGTCATGAACTGCCTGTGTTTTTTTTATTTTGTGCTGTTCTCTGAGGTCCACTTAAAATGTTATCAAGATTTTTACATCAAAAAAGATCATAATTAAGAAGTAATGGGCTATTTCTGTCCTGTTTTTGACCCCCCTCATCAGAACGCCCTGTCTGAATAGGCGTGGCAGATTGTAGACTGGGAAGTAAACGCCCACCTGCTATGATTGGCTAACACTTTGACAGCCTACATCGTTCACAGATGAACGCTGCTGTGATTTAGCCTAAAACTACATAAATACTCATATCAAAAGATCTGTTTAACAGACAAAGCATTAGTGATTACATAATAAAAAGAAAAGGACAGAGTTCTTAACCTCTTCAGCTCTGGCTGCTGCCTGGCTGCCTGCTGA
>SCHK01434521.1:0-16112 GCA_004124795.1 Poropuntius huangchuchieni | reverse complement strand
TTTATGTTTATCCTCACTCTATTCTTTCTCTCTTTTCTTTCAGTGCACACAGAATGTTTTACTGCTGATAAGATGGGTGAACTTAAAATACCTAAATTACTAAGTTTTCTGTTCTGTTATATTATTATATGCATTTTTACAACCATAATTGATAAAAAAATATATATATGTATATAGTAAATTGGCTTCAGGAACTGCAAAACTTTGCAGTGAAACACGTGAACTCAGATTTAGCTCATGAGATCCAGCTGAATATAAACAAATGCTAAACCTTTTTTTTTATTTTCATAAGGTGCATGGCATCTTTATAAAAAAGAACCTAATTGGTCCAGCAAGCTAGAAGCAGTGAAATATGACTTCATACAGAAACTTGTTGATCGTGGTGTCAGTATCAAGCAAAAATTTTCAAAACTCAAAAAATACTACAGAGAAAAGACAACTTCAGCTTCAGTTTTATAACCAAGATTGTGAAAGAGGTGAGAGAAATACTATACTAATGAACAAGTAGGCTTGTTTGCATAATTTAAGCTCTAAGGCATGAAATATAATTTATGTTATGTTATTGATTATGTTCACAGCTAAATGGTGTTTTTAGGCATGATGCACAGTAGAGAAACTGCAGCCCCAGCAGCAGTCTTAACATTAAATGACAAGACATCTGACGCACAGATGCCATTGGCACATTGCGCTATGCTCAGTGACACTTCCGGTGGCACTTGCGGTTTTCAGTGGCTTGTGTCACTAGGCGCGTTTCCATTACCCTTCAAATTGCGCAAATTGAAATTGCGAATTGAAAATACGCCTAATGGAAACGCGCCTACTGAGTGCGTTTACATGGACCCTCTTAATGCGATTATAATGAGATTTTGACAATATTGCGATTAAACTTTACCTCATGTATAGCCTACTTCAATCTAAATAATGCGATTAAGCTAATAATCGCAGCAAGCATAATCGTATTAACACATGTGGCGTACGCCGATTTTAATCGAAATATACAGGCATGTAAACACCTTAATCGCAGTATTGCCGCTTTGACCAAAGTGCGCATGTGCGCGTGATGTATATGAATGACGTGACAAGCACCTGTAATAATACGCAGATTAGAAACGATGGCAGGGAAGAAAGCATCGCATTTCTGGGGTAGACAAAACTTTGCCACAGTCTCTGTTCCTTACCCTCATCCAGAAACGGCGAGTGGAACGCGACGGCAGCATTTCTGTGGCCCCGAAACAGCATGGGATTCACAACCATACAAAAGTGTTTTGCATTAAATGTAAAATAAATGAAAAACAGCGGATAGTAACGCGCCTGCGCTCTTTCTGAGTCCATTATGTGTCCTGTGTAGTGGGGTATGGCACTAAAAAGTTAACCACAATTCTTAGCGAATAATAACAATATGGAAATTGCATGTAAACGGGAGTGAAGTGCTTTATTCTTGACGTGTAAACGTCATAATGCGATTAAGTCCTTATTCTGATTATTGGAAATAATCGCATTATTCGTGCGCATGTCAAAGCATTATGCTGTTAAAGTGGTGTGTACGTGCTTATGCTACATGCAGCTAAGAGTCTGCATGATTTACTTGGTCCAATAAGTAAATACCACTATCACAATCATATAGCAACACACTAGCATTGTGGCAGTGATTTCTGCAAAAACAAGCAGAAAAATATAAAAATGTCCACTATAGTCAACTGGCTTGTTTAAGTGTTAATTTTATGTTTAACTATGTTGTATTATGTTTAAAAACGTAAAGATGCATTTTTTATTTTTTTTTTCAGATTCAGTTGAATGAGTCATCACATGTGGACGAGCCTGGCAAAGTGCTTTTGGCTCTTGTGGAAGTGAATCTTCTGGTCTTTAGAGAGGACGATCCTTCATCCCACTTTAAAATTCTGAATGGCTTACTGAAAGATATACATCAAATTACTGATATATCTAAACTAAGCACAGGAGCAAAAACATTTAGTTTCGTGGCTTTGCAAGTGAGAAAACATGCTTTATTGGTTTGAAGAAACACAATTTAAAATCTTGCCAACATCAGAAAACATCTATTACTCTGGTTTCCATGAGCACTAGTGAATAACAGGCTGCTTTAAAGGCTAAAGAATGTAATTCCACATGTTCTGTAATGTAGTAAAGACCGTAGATGTTGTGTGCGAGAAATTCAGTGCATGATCTTATGTTACGTATTTCAGAAAATCTGAACGAAGAAGGATACAGGAAATTAATCACCATGTCAGGAGAAATGAAAAAGTCTATTCAAGAATACACACTATATAATGCAACCAGCAGTCATGCTGGAGTCATGTGAGTTTTTAATGCAAAACTCACTTTATTTGTAATGTATACTGTAATTTGTTTCTGTAATTGATATTGTGATCAGAAGAGTACAAAAAGGCCAACTTTATTAATTATTTTATATGCTAATGATAACAAGAAAGGGGCCCGTTACTTTTAGTATTTTTTATATTGTATTTTGTATTTTTTCAAATAATTTTTTTTTGTGTATGTGTCCTCTCCCTCAACCCCCGACCCCCGGAAAACAGTTCAGGTTTAGGATTTTTTATTATTGTTACTGTTTAAAGGGATAGGTCACCCAAAAATGAAAATTGTGACATTAAATTGTGACACTAATACGAGTGCTTTTCTTGCACATATGCTGCGCCTTGTTTACATTCAGAGGAAAGCACATGCATGCACCTTGGTACTCTCCAAAATGGCACTAGGATGACACAGAGGAGAAGATTTGTTGAATAAAGTCATTATTTTTGTTTTCTTTGCGCACAAAAAGTATTCTCGTAGCTTCACAAAATTACGGTTGAACCACAGAGGTCACATGGACTGTTTTAACAATGTCCTTACTACGTCTCTGTGCCTTAATCATGGTAGTACCCTTGTTGTCTATGCAGGGTCCGAAAGCTCTTGGATTTCATCAAAAATATCTTAATTTGTGTTCCAAAGATGAACAGAGGTCTTATGGGTTTGGAATGACACGAGGCGGGTGAGTAATTAATAACAGAATTTTCATTTTTGGGTGAACTCTTTAAATTATTTAGCCAACAGAGCTATATTGACAGTTTTTTCAGGTTAATCGGAAGATATGTATTTCTTTGACACACTAGCAGACTATGAATTACGTAAACAGACTTTTTTGTTCAGTGTATTTTCCCAGTATCCAGCATTTCTATTCAGAGAAACATGAATGAGCAAGTACTGTGTTTTGGAATATGCATGTTAATGGATTTTGTTTGTTCATGCTTCTATTTGGGTTTCCTACAAAAAAGAGTTTCCTAGAGCTGATATGATTCATTTCTGTGGTGAGTGTATTAACTTTTGAATAGTAGTGTATCTGAAAATTCTGCTTTTCCATAATAGGAATAAATTACATTTTAAAATATATTAAAATAATTTACTGGTTCACTTCAGAATTTCCACATCCAAAGAAATCTTATTTTATGAATGTAAAACACAGCAAATTGACATTATTCAGTCAATACATTTACTTAAAATAACTAAGTATGTTAATTCAGTATAAAAAAAACAAACATTCAAACCGATTTCTTATTCTGAACGCAGTTGAGGGCCAAATCCCTGATCTTTTTTAGCAGGAGTGCTTCAAAGCGCAATTACATCATTTACTGTGTTACAAACTTACTGTGAAACTGCCCTGTCCCATTTCTGTATTGAAGAATATGCCACTAAGACGTTAGTCCGTGAGTGCTGTGAGAAGAAGGGAGAAGAGTGGAACTGCTGAGAAACAGACTCCTAACCCTTCCTATCAACCTGGTTACACTGCCCCCATAATACCACCTGACACTATTTTCACCTGGGACCCCAATACCTGTTAATGATGTGATTTCTAAATGCCATATTGCTGCACAAAACAGTGTCTTTTTACAGTGAGAGTTTTTGAGAGTGAGATAAATGTATGTTCTCAAATATGATCTAGCATGCCATAAACTCAATTCATTTTGATATACTGTATTTGTCATTCATTTTGCATCTAAAGTAAATGAGGGAGAATTAATATAAATAAATATATATATATATATATATATATATATATATATATATATATATTTTTTTTTTATAAATGAATTTTTGTTACAAACTGTTTTACATCTAGGGAAAAGTAAGGACTGCAGCATCAAAACATCAAGTATAGCCTATACTGAAAAGCAGTCACGCTCAAGCAATCCTGAATCTGGTAAAGTGCCTGTTTATTACAATAAAATAAATAGGGCAAAAGATTAACCTAAAATAATTATTTACTTAAAAGTATAACTCATACAATTTTGAACCAAGCAAAAAGAATTAGGTTCACAGAAGAATGGGGAAGAAAGAAAAAAGTACTAGACTGTGCCAATTCAAAGAAAGAAAGAAACAAAAACACAACCAATCTCAAAAAAAAAAAAAAGAAACCTTCTAATCTAACTCAACCATCAATGTTCACAAGAAAACCCCAAATTTAAAAAAAGAACAGAAAAATATTCAGCGTCAAAGACGCCCTAAATAAACTACTCTTTAGGCTACTACAAACTAAAACGATAAAGAGGGTAGCACGGGTCTCTATAATATACACAATGGTAGTGTAGCACATGTTGTATATCACGTGATATTCACCTGTTCTAACATTGCTTATATATTTCACAAACCGGTAAGCAGCTGACAAGTCTGCCCTGGAGGGAGTTTTGATCCCATACACTTCAAAGAATTTCTCACTACTCTGTGCTGAAATTGGTATTTGTCTAGCTTTGTTTAGCTGCCAGCAGTGGGATACATCAAGATATTTTATGTTTTTCTAATTGCAGTTCCTCAAGCATGATGCATCACATTATTACAAGCAAAACTGGTTGGTTTTCGAGAAGCCATGGGAGTATTTCTCTCATTCATTCTTGAGCAAGCCATTTTAATTAGATAAAAATGTGTGAATAAGCTCAATGTTTTAGAATAGGGTTGAAGAACATTCCTGTTTTGACTATCCACTGTTTTGACGTTTGAATTAGTATCATGCGGGAGTTTATATCAAATAAAGTCAGATAACATTAGGCCCTTATCTCCTTTCTTCAAGCTCTGCTTGACCCACCAGATTTGACCCGCCTCTCGTTCCTCTTCCAACCCTTTAAATCCAGACACAGCCTTGCAGTATTTTAAAGCTCCCTTCAAGACTAAAGAAGAGTGGAAAGAAGGACCTTTTCTTTAACTTAAAAAAACAAAACAAAAAAAATAGTCATGGTTTGGAAAAGCACACTTGTAACTACTTTGATACTCCATCTAATTTCATTGACAGGTATGTGCTTTATTTGACAAAACTTTCTAAAACTGTCTTCTAATTTTGGAGCATCTTCTAAAAGAATAAATGTTGACATAAGTAGATATATTTCTGTAAGAATGTCCATTGTGGTAGCTGCACATTGCATTCAGATATGTTGATGCTGGCCCCTCTCTCCACCCAATGCTTTTCTGTCATCTCTGTACTGTAATGTCCTGTCCTAATAAAAGGCATAAAAAGATATGTTGATACTGCATTCTGTGAAACTTCCTGTAGTAATATATTAGGAAAAGTGATTTTTTAATAACATGTATTTATTACTTTTCTTTATTCCATTAAGGGGGACAGATCTTTGAACCTAACTTACTGATGGAAGCATCCTTCCCTCCAGCCAGACCTTCAGTTAACAATCTCAATGCACTCTGTCTTTATGGAAATGGTCGTCCCAGATATCCTGCCTTCTGTTTCCCTTCATCCAGTTATGCTTATGCTCATCGCGCTGGAAATGCAGTAAACAGACTAGAGTCGTGGTTGGGTCAGTGCTGCTATGGTGGTTTGGCCATTGGAAATGGACAGATCCTTTGCTGTGTGAAACAGGCGGTGAGTACATAGAATGAGAAACATGAGCTGAACAGAAGTCATTTTACTACAGCACTGATAACCAGAAATCTAAACATGTCTTTTTGCTTTGCATTTGCAGTGGGAAACTGCCTTGACCTATTTCTGTGTTGAGGAATATTCGACTATGACTTTGGTCCATGAATGCTGTGAGAAGCAAGGAGAAGAACGGTGGAGCTGCTTTGAAAGTCGGGCTCCTAACCCTTCCTATCAACCCCTGTGTGGGTACATTGCTCCCCTAATACCACCTGACATTCTTTTCACCTGGGACCCCAAGAGCTGTTAAAGGTCTTACTGCCATATGTTTTTATTTCATTTAGCAGCATGCAACCTGTGTCAACTAATCAACTGTGAATCACAAGAGCCAGAATATAGCATGCTTTTCATTCAAGTTAATCATGCTCATTCTTCTAGAAGAGCTCTGTATCAATACTTTTATTTTCACTTGTATTATTTTATAATACTCATTACAGCTGAAGTTCAGAACAACACTGTAAAAAGTGATAAGTTGACTTAACTTAAAAAAAAATTGAGGAAACCTCGTGACTTAAAATTATTTTTTTTTAAAAATAATTAAAAAAATAAGTTAAGTGAATTGTCAAGTTCACTTATTTTTTTTTAAAATTATTATTTACTTTTAATTATTATTTACTTTCTCCATTTTTTAAAGTTAAGTCAACTTATCACTTTTTACAGTGAAAGTGCACTGAGTGAAGTCAGTTTATTTTCAAAGTGGCAAAAGGATTCAAAGGATTGTTTGACATTTGATTATTCCTTCAAGAAAATGCTATTAAGTTGTGATATTTCATGTTACATTGTTTGCATGGCAGATGTATTTGTGGAAAAATATCATGAATAAATCACAGAACATAAATACAGCTGCCCTTCTGTCTGATTTGTGGGGTTATTTATTTATTTATTTATTGTGGATCTAGTGAAAGAATCACGGGGATCAGGTTCTGTTACTGCCTTCAAAAGTGAATAAAACATTTTCGATAAATGTTCTTTTTTTAAGATTAGAAAGGAGTTTCAGCATCTTGACACATATATCAGTGACATACAACAATAATTGTAGGGTTATACAGACACTGGCATGATCATGGTAATACAGTAATGTTCCTTTACCAGAAAGTAATTGTTGTCCTTAGATATCCCTTCCATAAAATATTGTTGAATACTGCTGTGCATCTCCTGTGTATTTTCAGCTAAGTAATTATATAAGACTGCTTTATGTTGGATATGGCATTGTTTAAGTTTATTTACAATCATTGGAAGCTCAAATAAGACACGTTTAAATGATTCCTCATTCAACAGAATACCAAAGATCAGTTACAGTTACTGATTTAACCTTAAAACCGGCAAGAGTGGAAAAAAAAAAAGATTTCATGTTACTTTTTATATCATTTGGACTTAAATAAAACATATACAAAAGAATTTTTGAAATATTTGATATATTTAGTATTTTATGAGTTGTATCTCCCAGGATACATTGCCCTATTAGGGTATAAATAAACAGCCATCAATAATTCTGTGATTTATTTGATGCAAACAAATATGTAATATTCAAAATATGCTGCATGTGTGACATATCTAAGTGTCCTAAAATTGATGCACAGACATTTCTTGTATTTTTTTTATTTCTGTACTGTCTCATATTCTCAGGGGTGAGGAATTCCACCCCTTGAGCTCCACTGTCTTGCACGGTTTAGCTACATCCCTAAATAGTCATATAATGTAATTTATGTAACACCATATAATTTTCATGTAATCCTGAATCACAATCAAGGCTTAGAAGCGTAGCAAGGAGATTGTTTAAAAAAAAATATGATATCAGTGGTTCAACCATAATTTTAAGAAGCTACGAGAATACTTTTTGTGCGCAAAGAAAACCAAAATAACAACTTTATTCAACCATTCGTCTTCTCCGCATCACCCTATAGCGCCATTTTAGAGAGCATCACACAATGTATGCAATGTACGCGGATACGTTGTTTACATTCAAATCAAAGCATAAACAGCATAAACACATAGGGTGCTGCTGACACAGAACAGCAAACGTCGTTTACGTATATGATACTCTCTAAAATGGCGCATTAGGGTGATTGTTTAATAAAGTTGTTATTAATGTTTTCTCTGCACAAAGAAAGTATTCGTAGCTTCATAAAAATACGGCTGAACCACTGATGTCACATGGATAATTATTTTCTCTACACACAAAAAGTATTCTTGTAGCTTCGTAAAAATACGGTTGAACCACGAATGTCACATGGATAATATAGCGATCTCCTTGCCTTGATCGTAGAATCCTTGCTGCCTATGGGAGAGAGCCCTCGGAATTCATCAAAAATATGAATTTGTGTTCTGAAGATGAACGAAGGTCTTACAGGTTTGGAACGACATGAGGGTGAGTAATGACATTTTTTGGGTGAACTATCCCTTATGCAGCACAGCGTAGACCGATCGGTGTACGATCAAAGTACCGCTTTTTATGCTTTCGAATCGCTCTCGCGATACTTTGATGAGTCTGACATACTTCGATCAGTGTGCACAGCGCCGCTTCAAGTTGAGCACACCTGTTAGCTTAAGGTCAAACTAATAAAAGGAGCACAGAAAATTTGAACCAAGTCATGTGACCGCCATACTCCAAACAAACTCAGCTATGGTAATGATAACAGTATTGGATCAAAAATTCTTCCTCGCGCATCCTACAAGAGACTAAATAATATATATCCTGTAGTGCATGTTGCCTGTTTAAGGGTTAAATGCCCATTTGGACTAATCTGTATCAGTCTAGCGCCCCCTGTAAGGTAGAAAGCCAGTTTGTCCACCGCGCCCAGCAGGACAGTGCGGCGCAACAACGTCACTTCCGCTTGTTTGGGAGGCTCGAGGAACGAGGACGCTTCCGTGCGTTTCAGCTAGTTATTTACTTCGGATGGACCCGGTAAAGTAATAAAAACAAGAATTTCGAGTCCCTCACAGATTCGCACGAAGCATCCAGCAGTTCTGAACGTAAACAAAAGTTTAACGGCCCTGTTTTTGTTCCTCGAGTAAAAAACGAAGTGAATAAGTTGAGGTAAGTTAAGCGCTTTTACCCGTTGTTATTGTGGGACTCAAGCCATTAAACCATTAGCATGCAAGCAAGCGAACAAACTTTTTTTATGTTTAGCAATTGTTTTAAATGAGAAGGCAAAAGTACGACAGGTAGTGTGGAACTAATACCACGCTGCTCCAGTACATGTCAAGATAGAATATAACCATACTAAGTTAAGTAACTTTTGTGATCTTCCATTAGTTAGTTTCTTATAACAGACTTTATTTGGACATGCTCGTCTTCCAGGGCTGTGGGGCATAAACCACAAGTGAAAACAAGCAGGACCATATGAAACTTCCGCCAGAAAATGGCTACGCCGGCTGTTTCCACGGATGGAGCGAGCTCCAGTAAGAGAGCATTTTATTTCCTCTTAGTGTTTATGAAACATTAGTATAAGGTAGATGAAGTTATTGTGCTCTGGCTTCAAAGAATGAATCTCATGCAAATCAGTCTTGTGTTTTTAAAGTAAGAAATAAATAACTAGATTTGTTGAGCCCATGTGGAAGCAGTGACCACACAGAGCTGGTTGTTGTTATTATTACCTGGTGAAGATTGTTGATGTGTGCTGCCAGGACGTAGTTCAAGAACTAACTTTTTTTTTTTTTGCGCCCTTCAGTTTAGCACACGTGATGATTTCTAGTCATTACATCTAAATATGCATGAATTTTGCATTCAGTAGTTCCCAAAGCTTTTAATGGCACAGATGCAATATAAATGTGTATTATAATGCTCAGACAAGTGGTGTTTGCTTTCTAACGAAATAAGATCTGAAAAAGGTGCTCACTTTAATTATTTCATTAGTATGTGAGTCTGTTTCTGCCATGGGACAAAAAAGGGTAATTAGCACTTTTTATGCCAAGTCACAAACTCAATTCTAAGAAAAGCAATAATTGTGAAATATAAAGAATTTCACAATTGTGAGAGAGGCACAATTACCTTTTATTTTTTGATTTCATGGCAAAAATGTGTTAGTGATAGTAAAGTTAGAAAGTTTCCTATTTTTATTTTTTTTTAATTACTGTTGTCACTCTTCAGATGTCTTTATTTTGGAAGTTATTCCAGCAGAGAGGTACATGCATGTGTGTAAGCACATGTGTGCCCGTGTTTGCATATGAACTCAATTTGAATATCATTGTTGTAGACTGTCTGTTGTAGGTCTATGACTGCCTGGGTTGTGCTCGTCTTTGTTATTTTGAGCGTAGTGCCACCATGCACTCAGCTGGTGTGATTGGGTTACAGTGTTTTCTTGGAAGAACAAAGGAATTGAAACCCAGGTGTCTGTGCATGCTGCATGATTATACTCATAGTTGTGGTTAACGACACATCTCAACTCAGTGTGAACAGCTTTTTTTTGCATTAGCATTAGCATTTGCATTTATTTTGCATTTTATTTGTAGTGTAGTTTTTCACACAAAAGCCAAAAAAAAAATAAAAAAGCCCTCAGGCCAAGTAGATGAGTTCTTCAGCTGAACAGTTCTGGAGAAATTTAGCATTACTTCAGTTGCTTACCAACGTATCCCCTCTAGTCAATGGGTGCCGTGAGAACAAGAGTTCAAACAACTGATAAATCACATCACAATAATCCACAATATGACTCCAGTCTATCAAGTAATGTCTTGTGAAGTTAAAAGCTGCCTGCTTGTAATAAACAAATCTATGAAGACATGTTTAACTTGGATTTTGATGTGAGAGGACTTTTTCACTAAAGGAAGTGTTATTATATTATACAAATGCATTAACTCATGGACTGCAGTAGTGTGGATGGTTGTGATGTTTTTGTCAGCTGTTTGGAAACTCTTTCTGATGGCACTCTTTCACTGCAGAGGATCCAATGGTGAGCAAGTGATGTAAAGCTGTAACACGTTTTTCCAAAGCTGTTCTCATTAAGAAACAGTTTGATCTATATCATGAATGGCCTGAGGGTGAGTAAGTGTGAAGCACATTTCAATTTTGGGTTTACTTTTTCTTTAAAGTGCTGGTATCTTAAAACAGTATGATTCATGGATGTAATTAGCTAGTAATTCACAAAATTTAGAAACAACACCGAAGCTAGACTGAATTTTTAATCAAACCAATAGGACATGTCTTAGAAGTACAGTATAAGGCTTCACATACTTGAAGTATGCGCTGTACATTCTTGAATTTTTGATTGGCAAGAATCTTTTAGTTAATTGTAATACAGCTAGCTACAACTCGTAAATCGATCAGAGGGCATCATATAATGCCTATGACTTTTCCACTATTTTCATTATAAAATTTGGGTGAAACATTTAATTATTATTATTATTTTTTGGACTCCATAGGTACTCCTGGAAATCGAAAGATGGCTTCCTCGGAGGTAATTATACACTTCTCTATTGATTTAATATCCCATCCACTTTCTGTGGTTATTGGCCAATTTATTTATGGCTCCATACTGTAACTGTTTTCCTAATCAGTGCTAGCAGACATCTAAATTTTGCCTACAGTGTGATTTTTGGACTCTCTGCCCTCTTCTTTTATTTCACAGCACAGCTCTTAATGCGGGACTTGATTTGTATCCATGAAAATGTTCACAATTTATCCTGCGTAACTTCTGTGCTACTTATGTTTCGTTATTATTGAGATTAATTAAATTTGTTTTTTCTTCTTGCGTTGAGATTAAACAGTGTTAAATTTATTTGGAACTCGACTTAATCACAATTGTAAATACATTTTTTTAAATATTAAGATTATAATATAATTGTCTATCGGCCATGTACATAAAAATCCCCTAGTGAAATGTGTTATAGAATCGCATTGTTTTATAATTTGTTCAAATTGATTTTAACATCCTTAATAAATGAAATATTCTGATGTTTTTGTTTTCTTGTCTGATGTGTTTACTGAGCAATCGTATATCTTTCAGCTTCTCAGCATCTCTGGTTCATCCCAGATGAACAAAAAGACCTTGGGCCACAGAGGAATTGACCCCACTGGGGAAACCACATACAAAAAGGTACGAGCTGTGGATATCCTATGGATTTTATGTCCTCATTTTGAGTACTGCTACATACACACTGTAAATATTTAAAAAATAGAAGTTTGTAAGAGATGAGAGCAGATCAAATGTATCAGCAGTTCAACTTCCAGTCTCTGTGTCATGATGCACATTCCTGAATCCGTCAGATCTTCCTGCAACACATAGATTATTATTGTCTTCACTGTTCTTTGTATGGCACCATGAAGAAGATAAAGCGTAATACATGGCATGGGCAGGTACATACAGATAAGACCAGCAGGCCTCAAGTTATTGCTACTCCCTTTCAGTTGTATTAAATCACATGTGTCTTTTGTAGGCCTTCAAACAAGATGTTTGTATCAGTGTTATATGTAAGCTAATTTTAAAATTAACCTGGAGTAGTTCCAGAAGAACTGTCTTGTTATTTTCTGTATTGCACACAAACACTTTCTTATTCTGTTCTTCATGTGCCCTCCATTGAAACTCTTCAGACCACATCGTCTGCTCTGAAAGGTGCCATTCAGCTGGGCATCACACACAGTGTGGGAAGCTTGAGCCAGAAGCCAGAAAGAGACGTGCTCATGCAGGACTTCGAAGTGGTAGAAAGCATCTTCTTTCCCAGGTATGTGTGTCTGCATAAAAGTCACCTTGAAGAACCTTTCATTAGTAGTCACACTGTGTACATAAATATACTTGTGCTTGTTTTTGTCTCCCTCTTAGTCAAGGCAGCAACTCAACTCCAGGTCATCACCATGGTGACTTCAAGTTTAAAACATATGCTCCCATTGCGTTCCGCTACTTCAGAGAGATGTTTGGGATCCGACCTGATGACTACCTGGTAATCTTGTTTGTTCACAAGAGAGGGTCCCCATGGTTTCCTGAAAAAATCAGGGAACTTTAAATTTGTTTTTTTGTGGGGGTTTTTAGGTGTGGAATTGTTATTGGATTTTTATTTAGGGAAATTATGAATATTCTTTTTTTGAAACTAGTCTGAAATATTTAACAAGCTAGAACTTGCTGTTGTGTAGAGTTAAACTTGTAAATGATTCATTATCACTAGATTCTGAATCAAAACAATATCTGGAAAAGCCAAAAGCTCTTCTCAGTGACTCTGCATTTAGTTAAGTGGACACCTGCAAGCCTCCAGTCGTATGTTAACTGCTGTGCATGTGTGTTTTCTCCGCAGTACTCTCTTTGTAATGAACCCCTTATTGAGCTGTCTAATTCTGGAGCAAGCGGGTCTCTCTTCTATGTATCTAGTGATGATGAGTTTATCATTAAGACGGTACAACACAAAGAGGCGGAATTCTTGCAAACACTCCTGCCAGGTTACTTCATGGTGTGTATTTTTAAAAAATCTCAACATTTCTTGTTCATTTTATCATAACATAATAAGCGCAGTTGTTTCCACCACATAATTCACTTTTCAGAACCTGAACCAGAACATGCGTACGCTGCTTCCTAAGTTCTACGGCCTCTACTGCGTTCAGGCTGAGGGGAAGAACATCCGAATTGTTGTGATGAACAACCTGCTGCCACGCGCTGTACCCATGCACCTTAAATTTGACCTGAAAGGCTCGACATACAAGCGACGTGCTTCACCGAAAGAAAGGGCCAAGGATTTGCCTACGTACAAAGACCTAGACTTCATGCAGGACATGCCTGAGGGCATATTGCTGGAGAGTGACCACTACAATGCTCTATGCAGGACTATTCAGAGAGACTGTCGGGTAAGAGTGTGTGTGTGTGTGTGTTGTAGACCGAAGCTGACATATTGTAAGAGGAAAGAAAAGTAAGCAATGATGGAGCAACATTGTCCTTGAATTTTGCTTACAGATTTTAAATAGTCAATGTATATAGCTTTAAGTATATAAATAAAAATATAGCTTTAAGATACATCTGTGCCTTTAACATGTTCAAGATCCAGCTATAATTTCTGTGCTTGATATGCTTGGTTGTAAATTTACATGTAATAAATGCATTTTGCACATTCCTGGTAGCTTAATCCATTCTTTAAAAAAAAAAAAAAACTGTTGTGATTGAATCATTCTAGGTTTGCATCTGCTGCATGTGCCTCTCTGTGTTCCTGTATGTTTAGGTACTACAAAGTTTTAAAATCATGGATTACAGTCTGTTGATGGGTATCCACAATTTGGACCAGGCAGGTGAAGAGGCATCTACTGCGGTGCCCGATACCCAGAAAAAGGCACAAGGCCAGAAGCCCCTATACTGTACAGCCATTGAGTCTATTCAAGGGGAATCCAAGGACAAGACTTCGCCACAGCCTTATGAAAGGTTAGTGATCCACCTTTGTGTGGCATCATTTATTAACAGTAACATTGTGCAATTTCAACTTTAAAATACAATTTAATATATTTTCAAATGTAATTTATTCCTGTTTTTGCAAACTGAATTAGCCATTACTTCAGTCTTCAATGTCACATGCTCCTACAGAAATCATTTACTAATAGGTAGGGATGTAACGAAAGCAATATCAATATCGTAACTGCTAAACTGTCTCGATGTTATCATGGTCACATGACAGTATGAAACGGCAAAAAGTGTAGTTTTTAAAATGTATTTGTTTCGGGCCATTATGCTTTGGCACAGTCTCTGTCAAACAAACTAAAACCGAACTTGTTTATTGCACATGCTGTGAGTTTAGTGCACAGTTGGGAATGCAATAGCCACCAGTTAGGCTTTATTTTCATGGCAGATGATTATAGCGTTACATTAGATTTGTAGCGAGACACGTTTTTGTTTTTGTAAGCCTGTTTTCACTGAAGCTGGAGTTTTCCTTCACAATAAAAGCTTAAAAGCGCAGTATGAATTGCTGACAGCTAGCGGTTTAAATGGGTAACATTATGGCAGTCCAAATTCAAAATATCTCTTTTTTAAGTGTTGAAATTAGGAAAGAATGTTTGTAATTTCCGTACTGTACTGTAATGTAAAGCACAAAAAAATATTTCTGTGAAATAGTAATTTTCATTTATTTTACAGTGCAATTGTTTTGCAGTATATGGCTACTGCTGTCATTGTTGTTATTATTCTATTCTAATTTGTTTGGCTTCCTAAAACACCAGTGTTAATGTAATTTAGACTGAGACACTATATCAGAAAAAAAAGAGGGTTGAGTCTCTTAAGTTTTAGGTTCAGGTACGCTTTAAAGTTCATGTACAAGTTAATTCACTTTCTTAATTTTTAACTCTCAAAGTGCATTAGATAGAATAATTTAACTTAAAAATATACAACATTTTCATATTTTCCCTGATTCTTCAGTTGTCTCTTTTTTTCTTTTAAAATATTGCAATAAATATTGTTCGTGGACTTCATATCGCAATAATATCATTGTGAGATTTTGATATTGTTACGTAATGGGTTAATTGGCTGTTAGGTGACTAGTCAATAATAGGGCTGGGCGATATATCTAACGATATGATCATGCGCATCTCGCCAGTAAAGCCGGTTCAGTGATTAGCGGTAAATCTCCATCAACTGCTTTCAAATGGAGCGGGAGTTAATACACAGAGCCGTAATTCACTGACAAGCTACGCAATATTGAGTTCATTATCGAAGATGAATCGCCTCGTTATATAAACTCGATATAGCGTAGCTTGTCAGTGAACTACGGCTCTGTGTATTAACTCCCGCTCCATTTGAAAGCAGTTGATGGAGATTTACCGCTAATCACTGAACCAGCTTTACTGACGAGATGCACATGATCATATCGCCCAGCCCTAGTCAATAAATGTAGTACATCCTTAGTTTAGAGCTCCATTTTTACTGTTGTTGTTATTATTATTATTATTATTACTGTGAAATTATTACTTGTGCTTGCACATTTGTTAATGTGTAATATTTGTTTTTTATTTGCAGCATGGGAGGAATTCCAGCATTTAATTCAAAAGGAGAAAAATTGCTGGTTTTCATCGGCATCATTGACATCCTTCAGTCTTACAGGTAAACTGTATTTCCATATCTTTGCATTTTCTCAAATAAATTCCTATAATTTGTTAATAACTGTGTATGTGTAGGCTTGTGAAGAAGTTGGAGCACTCATGGAAAGCTCTGCTGCATGATGGGGTAACTAACTATACTATACGAATTGTACTAACTATACAAATGTATACAAACTATACTAACTA
>SCHK01434501.1:0-20701 GCA_004124795.1 Poropuntius huangchuchieni | reverse complement strand
TATATATATATATATATATATATATATATATAGTTCATTTGTCATTCTTGTTCTTACACTACTCATTAATTAACAATCAAAGGTGGATCAAATAAATGACATTATGCTAGGAAGTGACGGTGTTTCCTGCGTTTGGTATTTCCTGTGGGTCTCCCTGATTCAGTGTTGCCATGTCCGTGTATTTTAAGTTTTTGGGTTATTTTTTGTTTATAAACAAATGCGATTTCAGGTTTAGTGTTTATTTCAGTTTTGCCGTGACTCAAAAAATAAAGATACTTTAGGACAAAACTTTGGCTATTTTAGGCTGATTTTGAATAAGTAAGCCGGGTGTTCCGAGTTGGTTTTATCAGACCAACTTGCTTGTTTACTACAGATCTGGCAACATACCCTGACTGTACAGAGATGGTAAACCCAAGGCAAACCGGTAACACACCGACAGAGTCGATGAGACGTCAACGGCCGCTGGCAAACTCGGACTAAAGCGACTTGAATAAAACACACATTTTTGACTCGGCAGCGGATATTCATCCATTAACTTCATATCTGTGTGTATGCCTTTAAATTACAAGAGATTGTCACTTTAGAAGACACCGCGAATGGTCCGAGGCTCCTGACAAACTGTTTCGCGACGGCTGTTACATTTTTTTTTCGGGGTCTTTTGGCTTGTCAGCTGGTAGCAATTACAAATCAGCGACATACGGTAGGGGACACGGTGAGGAGTTCGTGTCTTTTGGTTCACTGACTCGGACTGGCTGGGTGGACCGGAGCAGAACCTCGGAGCGGCCCGCTTCGACAGCCGCGGTAGGAGCCGGGGAGTTGTTCGGTTTACGGAGGGCATTCAGCGGCTTTAAACAAACACCCTTCAGCCGGTATTTGATCCCCTGAAGCCGGCTAGAATCCGGACAGAGACCTCATGAATGGAAATCGGAACTACAGGTACGTCGCTCTCGACGATTTCAGACCGATTTAGGATTCTTTTCTCTTCCGAACTATGACGTATTGACTCGGTCTAACTTTGTTACGTCCACCGTCAGCACACGTTCATTGCTTAGCAAACGTTCTTGGTGAGTTGCTAATAACTGCTTTTTGTGATGAGAATGAGCTTTTAGGTCCGTTTCACTGCTCGCGTACGTTTGGGCGTAGCAACCAAATGAGTATGAGGGTTTGGTTATGGTTTTGGGTTTTTTTTGGCTATCATACGCCGAGTGTGGAAGATCCTGACTCACTTGCTCTGCTGACGTCACACCGCTGTGGCACAGCTGTCACGCACAGGTGCTGCGTGCGTCAGGTGCGGCGGTCCTCGAGCCGTCGAGGGGAGGGGGCGAGTTTCTGATTGTCCGTTGCCATGACGACTGTCACAGAATCACCGCTTTATCAATCTGAACGATCTTACATAAGATTCGTGCGTGGAAATTGTTTTGAATTTAACCATAAGTTCATTAGAAAGTTTTATTCATTGTAGATTCCTCGGAATTTATAGAGATGCCGAAATAATATGGGTATCTTTTGTAGTCACTAGGAAGGAAGAGGTTGAGATCTTAAAATCCATATTAATTTTACATGCAAGTAGGCTACCAGCAGTAAACATACACTCGCTGCGTTTGCTTGAGGAGGTAACCATAGCAACGGTACATTTACCGAATCATTATTTATCAGTTTATATATGCATTTTAAGAGAAGTCAGCGTTTACATATCTCTCTCTCAAATGAAACCACTTATTCTGACCTGTACTTATTACAATATATAAAAGTAAAATTGATCATACTAAATTTTATTTCATCTTAAGTGATAAAAAAAATATTGCTAATCTAAAGTCTTTGATAAAACTTAGTGGTTTGAAGGATAGTGGTAAAGATTTAAAATGACCATGAATTAGTATTTTGCGACTGCACATCTAATGATCATCTAATGATTCTTTTTCTAAATATGACTGACAATATGTTTTGGTATACAAACTATTGTTACACTGAATGACATGTTTAAAATTAAAGTGTAACTAATATAACATTTGTGCAAGAAGATTTTCTATATGTAAGTTTCTATAGAAATTTGACCAGTAGTAACTTTGCAAAAAAATAAATACCAGGTGGTAAGATGCTCACCAACAGAAGCCCATTTGCCTGAGAAGTGAACCGCATCAACAGTACTTTTCAAGCACTTTTAAAATCATTGTTTATCACTTTATAATAGACATTTCAGGAAAACCTAGTCTTTTGTTTAAGAAATTGTTAACATAGTTGACTTTTGGCTAGTGCTATTAGGTCCACCAAATAAGAGAATTTTTCTGAATTCTGTTGTAATTACGTTTTAATAATCTAAAAGCATGCATCATGATTTGATTAAGTGTGCAGGCCTGCTTTTAATTTATTTGTCCAAATTGACAAATTCCATGACATTCCATCATGTACAGTAAATTCCATTTTTATGACTAGATTTTTCAATTTCACAAGTTTTATTTATCCCTTTTTTTATATAATAAACAAATATTTGAAGTAAAGTTAGTGTTTTGTTTAAAACATCTTTAACATAGTTGATTTTTGGCTAACTGTGCCAGTACGACCAAATAACAATTTGATTTGCATGATAAGAGATCAGAATAACCAACAAAAGTGCCAAGAAACCAACAATAACCAAAAAAAGTGTTTATTATAACCAGCCTATTTGTAGATTTTATAATTGACACACATTATTCTAGCCACATTTGAGAAAATATCAGTCTTTCGTTAATAGAAGCCCATATGTAGTGTGCAAAACAGTCTTTTTAAAGGTATCAGACAACTTTAAATTCTTTTGCCGGACTAGCTTTAAATAATTAAATGATGAGAAAGGAGATGTGTCTCAGTCCCTGAATGAGTGAAACCCTTGTAAATGTGCCAGTCACCTATTTGCTAGTTAAGTGAGCGTTACACTCCAAGCATCAGACCAACAATGGCCTTTGAAACCGCTCTCACCACATCACTGTCAAACCTGTAGTTCCTCTTATTCTGTGATGTCAAGAAACTGCTATGGATGTCAGATAAAGTGAGAAAAGTGGGCTCGTATGACCAGTACAGTCAAGTGTTTCATTGTGAGATTTCTGTACGAACATTTTAGAGTAAAGGCACATGTGTGACCTACAAGATCAATTGTACCTGTGTCTATATATAGAAACAGCTGTTCTTCCTTTAATTGGTTGTTAGTGTAGTCTTGGTTGCTATGGGGAAAAGAAGCCACGTGAGTGCCACCGGCATAGCAACGGCACACTGGGAAGTGTAAGAAGCAGTTGCAGTCGAATTCCCCTTATACACCTCTCTCAGTAACAGTTTCGCTCTGTAAACCCCCTCTAAAGCATCCTTACAACAGCAGTAACAGTTTCGCCTTCTGTGACATGATGTGATAATACAGTATGCCACTCAGTGTGAGAAAAGTGATGTTAGGACCGATATTCAGAGCGAAGGAAAATTGAAAAGGATGACAAAGGCTCAACATGTAAGAAAGCAGATTTAAATGGCAATGCAGAAAGATTGTTTTTTACTTTGCGTAGGGCTAAGGAACGTTTTCCTGGGGCCTGTAAAGAGGGGTAGACACTCATCCCCTTTAAAGCAACCTGCCCTGTCTTCAAGATAAACCTGCATGATTCATCGAAACAAAACCGAAGTCACGATATGGCTTAGTGTGATTATCAAATAGTATAGGCTGTGATTTAATTAAGTAAATAAAAAAAGTGAAGCACAGCATTGTGTTCTTACATGTGAGCAGCTCGCTATCCGCTGGAGTTTCTCAGTTCACCGTAAATACTGCTTAACATGAACTAATAGACCTCTAGTATTATAATTTTACAGTTGTAGTGTAAAATTATTTTTCAGATACTCAATTTTTTCTTTACAGTAAAATATTACTATATTAATAGTTCTTTTTTAGATTTTATTTAGTCATTATTATTATTATTTTATAGCCATATCAACAAATGCTGATTCTGCTAAAACAGTTTTTATTTGGACGTGTTGATTTGGTCATCTGAAATTATAGTTACAGAACTCTTAACATTGTCTTTGAACAACGATCCAGTCATCTTAAAACTTTCAGTGTTGTAAAATTAATGTAACTTAAAATGACTTAAACTTTACGTGTGGTTGAAGTCTTAGGGAAGGGATAGTACACCCAAAAATGAAGATTTTCTGTCATTTACACAGATACCAAACAGTTGACTGTAGCCATTGACTTTTTAATACGGAAAATTCTTCTAAGTATCTGCTTCTGTGTAAATGATGACAGAACGTTCATTTTTGAGTGAACTGTCCTTTGAGTTGTTACATGGAGCTGATAAATCGTCTCATAACAATGGAGCCGGGAGAAAATGCAACAGGTTTAACAAACAAAACATTCTGTTTCTTGATGTTCTCAAAAAATGAGCATTTTACTTGATTACACTGAGTATATGAATTCCACACTTTTTGATTACATGAAAAAGTGTGCTTTTGACAAGTCAAGTCAAATTTCTTTAGAAATCGTAGGTGACAGTGTATTTGTTTTATTTTTTATTTTTTACAGGTATTCAATAGTGCATGTATGAAAGGTGTGGGTTATTGGTATTGTGTGTGATGTGATGATTCTGAGTGTTATGTTGTTTCCACTGAGTAGGCATTTAGAGGAAATTTCCTGATAAGACAGATAACACCCACTGTGTAAATGTCAATGTCAAGAATGAGAGATTTATTATTCTTAATTTAGATATTAATCATGTTTCCATTAAATGTCAATATTGACAAATGAGAAATAACGCCTTTATGACTGTATGCAGGTTGATTTGGCTTTAATTTCATGATTATTATGATGGCACCATGACAGTGTCGGCTATTTGATTTTATATGTCTCATATTTTTGTGGTTTTTATTAACTAATGTGCTACATTTTGAAAATTGATATGGATGGAAATCCCCTCTGATTTTCATGACAGGAGCCGTTGGGGATGCGCCCCTGTTCTCCGTACCTCGGAGGCCAGGCTATGGCACTATGGGGAAGCCCATCAAGCTGTTGGCCAACTGCTTCCAGGTGGACATCCCCAAAATGGACGTCTACTTGTACGATGTGGACATCAAGCCCGAAAAGTGCCCACGTCGTGTTAACAGGTGCCAAACTCAGAGCAGTAATAATAATTGACATAGTTTGTGACACTTATTTTGTTTTGACCATTTCATTCACAAGAGACTTGTGCATTAATCAGTCTATATAGTCAAATTGAAAAGAAAATAAACAAGATTGGTTCTTCATTAGAATTGTTTAGGATGAATTCAGCATTACATCACTTGCTCACCAGTGGATCCTCTGCAGTGAATGGGTGCCGTCAGAATGAGAGTCCAAACAACTGATAAAAACATAACAATAATTCACATGACTCAAGTCTATCAATAAACGTCTTGTGAAGTTAAAAGCAGAATGTGTGTAGGTAACAAATCCATCAGTGAGACATTTTTAGTTTCAAACCATTGCTTCGGCTAAAATATTAGTGCTTGATCTATAATGTTGCTTTCTCCATTCGTCTCATCTGAATCAGGAGAGAAATATGCACAGGTCAAGCAGTGTTTATAGTCCAAAACAGTTCTTTTGATGTAAGAGGACAACGGGGGATGGACTTTTTTTCACTTGAGGGAGCAGGTTATATATTATTATTGGTATTTTGTCCAGAAGAGATTGTTTAAAGTTAAAATGCCTTAATGATTTTGTTCTTACAAACACGCAGCTTTTCACTTCATAAGGTGTTAACTGATGAACTGAAGTCATGTTGTGTGGATTACTTATGGATTATTGTGATGTTTTTATCAGCTGTTTGGACTCTCATTCTAACGGCACCCATTCACTGCAGAGAATCCATTAGTGAGATAATGCTAAATTTTTCAATCTGTTCCAATGAAGAAAAAATAATAATTTACGTCTTGGATGGCCTGAGGTTGAGTAAATTTTCAGCATATTTTCATTTTTGGGTGAACTATTCCTTTAAATTACGATAACCACTATTATAACCCTTTCTGCAATGGCTTCTAGGGAGGTGGTGGATTCCATGGTGCAGCACTTTAAGGTGACAATCTTTGGGGACAGAAGGCCAGTCTATGATGGCAAGAAAAGTCTCTACACCGCCCAACCGTTGCCAGTGGCCACAGGGGGGGTAAGACATATAAATGAACACTAGAAGTGGTGGAAAGTACCCTAGAGCAGGGCTCTGAATCGGTTCAAGGAACGAAAATGAAATTACGATACGAAAAAATGCTAAACAAATTTAATAAGTTCTGAACAGAATCGAAAATTTGAAATGGCCATTAACCGGTTAATAACATTATTTTAGCATTCCATTTAATATTTGAATTTTGCAGTCAACCAATCATGAATTTAAGTAGCCTATGCAAATGTGACGTTGAAGCATCCAAAGAGTCAGTTCAAATACTTCAGTGTCTTTTAAAGTGTTTTTTTTGTTTGTTTGTTTTTTTCATTTAAAGGGGTCATATGATATTATATTTCATGTTTTCCTTTCTCTTTGGAGTGTTACAAGCTGTTTGTGCACAGATAAGATACCTAAAGTTGCAAAGACTAAAGTCTCAAACCCATATTCTTTATAAAAGTTAAGACTCGACCACGCCTTCCTAAAACGCCTCTTTAAACACGCCCCCCACATGTCTACATCACTGTGTAGGAAGATTTGTATAACACTGCCCAAATGTTTACTCAAAGAAGAGGGCCTATCTTCTCGCTGTAGTATTGTTGCAGTGGTTAAGTGGTTAAATCAGTGGTTAAATTGTATTCAACCCAAATATTCAGACGTGTTCAACGCACGTCGTGTTCAACTTTGCAAGGACAGTCTGGCGCTTCTGACTCATAGCCTGTAAGTATGTTTTCTTATTTAAAGAATCTGCTACTGACTATTCAAACGCAAGTTTTGAGCAGCACAGAGTAGTCCTTGTTTGTTGTTTCTCCAATCACAAATGCAGACACGGTGTTATGTTTATGGGACGCGATGCAACGTGATGCATGAAAAGACAATATAAGTAATTATAATCAGTAATTATATCCCCACTGGATGCAACAAATGCCTTGTTTATAATGGGTTTTATTGTTTTTGTGTCGTCGCGCCAAAACACACAGCATTACAGTACGGTAAGGGGCGTAACATTTCCGTAACATGCTTGAGGTATTTGGCCAATCACAATGCACTGGATTGCTGGCCAATCAGAGCACACCTCGCTTCTCAGAACGAAAGGCAGGGCATAGAGGAGCAACAATAATGTACAGTATGTGGAAAATAATGTGTTTTTTAAACCTTTAACCACACAAACACATTGCATTACACCAAATACCCAAAATAATGTTCTTTTTAGCAACGTCATATGACCCCTTTAATACATTTGGCCAAAATCTAGAAAAAATTATGCTGTATTGGCTATGACTAAGCGCAAGATAAGCTACCAGATCAAGACTCCCTTAATGGTTTTTTTTTTTTCATTTTGAGTAACCGTAGGGGAATTTACAGTTAAAACCCAAGGGCCAGGTGTGTTAAATAAAGACCAGGAGTCAGAGATGCTATCAAATGAAGAAAAATTTACTGAAGTTTGCAGTTTCATCCGCAGAAGTCAGCTTCAGTACTCGCAATGGAGTTCGTAGGCCGCTCTACTTACATCACCAGTAATTATACTCTAACAGAGGTTGCTAATTACGTCAATACATATGTAAGCAAGATTCTGGTCAAAACATTGATAAACTAAGAAAATCTCCACATATGGACATAAAACTCAAAGCATATGTTCTAGTGTTTATTTTGGTGACAAGTGATCAGAGGTCAGACGCAATAGGTCTCTCCAGAGACGTGTATCGGATGGCCTGGACATAGGGGTGACGGCAAATGATGGTTTCCTCCTAGAGCTCTTTCTGCATCTAGCTGCAAAGACAGACACTTACACACATACGCAGAGAATACTTATCTATACTTCAAGGTTGCCGGTCTCTACCCTGAATCTCATCAAATATGGTTCACTACACACACAATGAGAGCAGCTTCTTAGAGAGTAAAAAGCCAGAATATAGCCATATTCAACTTATTTTCTAACATGCATAAATGTAACTTTGATTAATGATTATTAAAGAAATATTATAATTAATTTTATTGTGAAGGTCACTGTAGACCTGCAATCCACTCCTTCATAACAAAAACAAATTTACTTTATTATTATTATTGACAAAGAAAAGGGGGGGGGGGAAGTTATTAACCTGTTTTTTTCCCTATTAAAACCGGTTTCATAATGGTAATAATACAGAAGAATGCAGGAACAGAAACTTTAAAATACAGTGAACCGGTTGAATTTTTTTTCATTTTTAAGCCCTGCCCTAGAGTACTTTACAGTAATTAAGACTTGATCCATGTATTTAATTAAAGGTTCATCATCATATTCCAGTTATGATACCAACTGCAATTCTTATAAATACTTGCTGCAAACATTTTATAATAGGCTTAGCTGTTAAGACCACTAAAGAGCAGCACCTTGATTGTTTATTTCATTATTAGTGTTGTTTTTTATGTATATGCTTGCACAGAAGCATATGGTTATGATTATTAATATTAATACCTGCATGTTAAAGTATTGACACAAATCTGGAAATAGAATATCGTTTAATTCTATAAAATCAAAAAATGGAAAAATGCGTGTAAAAAATCCAATTAATTAAAATAATTTTATAAATGAATTGTGCTGCATTAAAATTTTAGTTCATTTTAATGAACTAAATTAAAACGCAGCATTTTTACACAGCCGTACTGCATTTGCATATTTTTATAAAAATATAATATAAAATATAAACACTTTTTTTTTTTAATACATAAACGGAAACATCTTATACTTTAGAACATTTTTTCATGATCATGTCTTTTATTATTTTAACCTGTGTGACTAAATAAAATACATTTGTAAATTTGTGTTAAATATTATACGGGTAAATTTGTGTATTATCTGAAGGTGGACCTGGATGTGACCTTGCCAGGTGAAGGTGGGAAGGACAGGCTGTTTAAGGTCACCATTAAGTTTGTGTCACTGGTCAGTTGGCACTTGCTGCATGAGGTCCTCACCGGGAGGAGCACACCTGATCCTCTGAACCTGGATAAGCCAATCAGCACCAATCCCGTACACGCTGTAGATGTTGTTATGCGCCATCTGCCCTCTATGAGGTAAGAGTTCCCATGTGTACTGTTACCTGATCATAAAGGGCATTTAATACAATTAGTAAAGCATTAAGTGATTATGTCTTTAACAATACAGTGCATAACTACTAAAATGAGACCGAAAGTGTTGTGTTGTAGATTAGTGTAGCATAAACAATAAGTGGTTGAATAAGGATAATTTAGGAGTGCACATGTTAATTCTGCAGGTAATGACTGTGTTTGTCTTCTCTCGGTTTAGGTATACCCCAGTGGGACGATCTTTTTTCTCCTCCCCCGAGGGCTATGATCACCCACTGGGTGGGGGGAGGGAGGTGTGGTTTGGCTTCCACCAATCAGTGCGTCCAGCTATGTGGAAAATGATGTTGAACATTGATGGTAAGTCAGAGTGTTATGATAGGTCAAACCATTTTGGTCTGAATTACCCAGTTACATGACAGTGGACAGTGGTTCTAGCACTTTCAGTGGTTATAAAAGATCAGATAAAAGAAAAAGATCAAATAGCGCCAATAATGCTGTGCTAACCCTAACCCATTTTTATCTGTCATTAGTCAGACAAACAGATAGTCCCACTTTTAAAAGCATCATAGTTTTTATATTTGGGGGGATTTAACCTCCAGATGACTTGTTAACTATTTCATTAACTATCAGTGTAACATTGACCATGTTTTATTTTCTCGACAGTGTCCGCCACTGCATTTTACAAAGCTCAGCCTGTGATTCAGTTTATGTGTGAGGTTCTGGATATCCACAACATCGATGAGCAGCCTCGACCTCTTACTGATTCCCATAGAGTCAAATTCACCAAAGAGATCAAAGGTTTGTGCGAATGAAAGAATGGAGTCATTTCTATTCATCAAAGAATCCTGAATTAACATCATAGTGAAAATTCAGCTTTGCCATCACAGGAATTAATTACATCTTAAAATAACATACAGTTGTTTGAAATTGTAACAATATTTCATAATGTTACTGTTTTTACTGGAATTTTGATTAAATAAATGCAGACGACTTAAAAAATATTTAAAAATGCATGAGATCAGTAGCCAGGTTTCTATCCATATATCTTTATGTACATTTTGGGATAACATATATAAAAAAGAAATACAAAGATGTGAGTGACAATTTTGTTTAGGAGAAACATGGAAAAGAGATTCTGCTTTATTTACAAATTACTTATTTAATTTTTGCGTAAATTAAATTTGCAACTGGGATTGAAACATAATATTTACCTGTACTGTATTTAATAGTTAAAATACTCTGAGCTGTAAACTGACCAGTTGCATCTGTACAGTGGTGTAAATTCGATCTTCTCCTCCCATCAGGTCTAAAGGTGGAGGTCACCCACTGTGGCACCATGCGGAGGAAGTACAGGGTGTGTAATGTTACTCGCCGGCCAGCCAGCCACCAGACGTAAGTGTCTTGAATATGCATTGTTTTGTATATTTCTTATGATAATGTGAGGTTTGATTGTGTCTCGGTTAGCAGGCCAATAAGTCTGTACTGTGTCAAAAAGACAAAATATTTTACTGTCCTTTTTGTTATATTAAAGCATTACATCACTTGATCACCAATGGTGACGGCACCCGTTCACTGCAGAGGATCCATTGGAGAGCAAGTGATGTAATGCTAAATTTCTCCAAATCTGTTCAGATGAACAAACAAACTTGTATCTTAAATGGGCCAAGCATGTGTTATTTTTTTTAGCAGATTTTCATTTCCTGAATTTTTCATACTTTTTTGATTAAAGCTAGTCACCCCAGCACTCCATTAACTTTCTTTTGAATTTTTGTTTTGCTATGTCAGGTTTCCATTACAGTTGGAAAATGGACATACCGTGGAGAGAACAGTGGCACAATACTTCAGGGAAAAGTACAACTTACAGCTCAAGTACCCCCATCTGCCCTGCCTGCAAGTAGGGCAAGAGCAGAAGCACACATACCTGCCTTTAGAGGTGAGAGTCAAGATATTTGATCAATTACTTGAGCTACCATTTCTTTCCACAGCCACCATCTCTTCACTGATTTATGGATTCACGTCTAGACACTTTTAGAAGCTTTTCAGATGTCTCGATTCATTTTAATGGTGACCGTCCTCTCTATCACTCAGGTGTGCAACATTGTGGCAGGCCAGCGCTGCATTAAAAAATTAACAGACAACCAAACCTCCACCATGATCAAAGCCACGGCCCGCTCCGCACCGGACAGACAAGAGGAGATCAGCAGGCTGGTGAGTTCAGTGTGTTGCTATCTGATGCTGCAGTAGGCCTAATTCTTCATGTAGACTACCAAAATCCAGGCAAATACCAAAACTGTCACAAGGATTTTCAATCAGTCTCAACTCTCAATCTTTCTGAAAACATAGGTGCGCAGTGCCAACTACAACTCGGACCCCTTCGTGCAGGAGTTTCAGTTCCGTGTGCGTGATGAGATGGCGGAGGTGACGGGTCGTGTCCTGCCCGCCCCTATGCTGCAATACGGCGGCAGGGTGAGCTCTGAACACTTTATGGTACCCATTCCCTTTCACTCATGCAACGTATGTGTGTTTGTGTTTGAGTAGAATGCTAGAAATTTGTCATGGTTTGAGGCTTGATTTAACATTTATAATTATAATTAATGTGTGCTAATTTTAATGTCTGCATGTGGGTGGAGTTGCTGTGTTATTTTAATCTAATGAGGTTTGTTGCTTGTGTGTAATCGCTTGCTTTTTATGTCTTTTATACCATTGTTTTGCATTTGTGAATATGTGTGGCTATTTATAGGGCTTTTAATGAAGCATTTAATGTGATTTTTTTTTTTTTAAGTATTGTTTGTTTGTTTTGTCTTTTTTTTTTTAAAGGAATTATTCAGCATAAAATATAATTAAAACGTAAAAAATGGAAAGTTATATTGTTCATCCTCATGTCATTCCAAACCTGTATGAATTACTGCTGTGAAAAAATGAGAAATTCATAGCACAATGTCTAAGCTGCATTTTTCGATGCAGTAGAAGTGAACAATGTTTATGATTGTCAAGCAAGACTTGTACAGAGACTGCGTAGACTAGTTTTATGTTGTTTTATGGTGTTCTTTTGGGGGGTTTTGTGCTTGACAGTCCTTAAAGAATTTATAAATTCTTTGTGTTCAACTGTAGAAAGGAAATTCAAACAGTTTGGAATGTCAACAGTTTGAGTAAATTATTTTTTGAGCACAAAATTAACTAGTTTAAAAGCCATATTAAAAGACATAAATTAGACATTGTGGAGCATTTGTAGAGCTCCCAAAGTGAGAACTTTAATGTTTTTCACGGTAACAGCTGTATAAAACTACATATAGTTTGGCCAAACATTTAACGCCGTGTGCTGTTTGGGTTCATTTACTATTTGATCTCAACAAGTTGAGACAACCTTTGTATCCATGTGTTACAGAATCGTACAGTAGCCACCCCAAGTCATGGAGTGTGGGATATGAGAGGCAAGCAGTTTCATACTGGTGTGGAGATCAAGATGTGGGCCATTGCTTGCTTTGCCACTCAGAGACAATGCAGAGAGGAAGTTCTCAAGTAAAGCTTTTTCCATCTTTTGGTCTTTAACAAAGCACCATTTGTTTGGAATTAATGGAACCAATGGAATTTGAAAAAGAAATACTGAAGTGTCTCTCCTGTCTTTTTGCAGGGGCTTTACAGACCAGCTGCGGAAGATCTCTAAGGATGCAGGGATGCCCATACAAGGCCAGCCATGTTTCTGCAAATACGCTCAGGGAGCAGATAATGTGGAGCCCATGTTCCGCCATCTGAAAAACACCTATGCTGGCCTCCAACTCATCATCGTCATTTTGCCTGGAAAAACTCCTGTCTACGGTAACTATTTATGGACAGATGTTTTTTTTTTGGTCATTAAGTTTGGATTTAGTTCACATCAGATTTAACCATGGTGTCTGCTCTCACATGATGTATTCTTTATACTTCTCACTGTTGCACTGAAATCTGCACTCTCTTTCTCTAGCTGAAGTGAAACGTGTTGGAGACACTCTTCTGGGAATGGCCACTCAGTGCGTTCAGGTGAAGAACGTGGTGAAAACCTCCCCTCAGACCCTCTCCAATCTCTGCCTCAAGATCAACGTCAAACTGGGCGGCATCAACAACATACTGGTACCCCATCAGCGGTAAGAGAATAAAATAAATCCATTTACACTGAAAACTTGGTTTCATTGGTTAAGACAAAATGCCCCTAAATGTACCAAACACCTTGTTTATGTGTATTTATGTTGCTTGTTTTTCAGCCCATCTGTGTTCCAGCAGCCTGTTATTTTTCTGGGAGCTGATGTCACTCATCCGCCTGCAGGAGATGGCAAGAAACCCTCCATTGCAGCAGTGAGAAAGACCACATATACAAACCTTTTTTGTCATATTCTTTACCATTTAATCACATCATGCATATTTGTGAAGTAAAAATAAAATCATATCCTCATCCTGGCATCCTCATATCCTGAAAAGTTAAACTGTTGTTAAACAGCTGTGGATATTTCAAAGAAATACTGTTTTTCTGCTTCTCCTCACTTTAATTTTTTGTTGCTGAACAGGTGGTGGGCAGCATGGACGCTCACCCCAGCAGGTACTGCGCTACCGTCCGTGTTCAGAGGCCCAGACAGGAGGTGATTCAGGACCTGGCGTCCATGGTGCGAGAGCTGCTCATCCAGTTCTACAAGTCCACCCACTACAAACCCACCAGAATCATCTTCTACAGGGACGGTGTGTCTGAAGGACAGTTCAGACAGGTGAGGCTCTTCAGCACCCTCTCTGTTTCCCTACCCTCCACTGCATGTGGTCGAAAGAGTCTCATAAGCACTAATGATGCTAAAATGTATTTTAATCGTGATCAGGATTTATTGTGATTTCTGTTGATTAATTAAGCATAATTGTCTTTGATATTTGCCAGCTGGTTATATATCATGAAAATGTTTTCATTTAACATTTAAATTTTCATTTAACATTTGCATTATCTTGCAATGATAACAAAACTCCACAAATTTTGCGGTTGCGGTTGCCAGATCTGTAGAGCTTAAAATCCCCCAGTTGGAGCTTTTCTCCTAAATGGATACATTTTCTTCCCAACCTTTTAACTATCCCCACATTTCTTTGCCTTAAGAAAAAAAGCGCTGATGAGCTGAAAACACTAACAAAAATATAAGTTGGAGTTATCAAAAATGTAAGTTTGGAGCAATCTCCGCCAATATGTTTCTGAAATGAAAGTGTAATACACCCAGTCTGTTTTTTCATGTGGTCAACTGCGCTGTTTGGTATGGTTCAGCTTTTGAGAGGACTGGTTTTGTACAGTTTTAATGTGTTCAATTATATGTAAATATAAAACATCAGGAAACTAGAGGAGGAAAAATAACCCATTCAAGTTGAGGTTCTGATGAAATCTAAAAATAAATTTCTAAAATGACTATAATAATCATGATTATCAGTTTAACCATTATCATGCAGCCCTCCCATATTCAGTAGTAATCTTGAACTGTATTTTACTTCTTTATTTCTAGGTGCTGTACTACGAGTTGTTGGCCATACGTGAAGCTTGTATCAGCCTTGAGAAGGAATATCAACCAGGAATTACTTACATTGTCGTGCAGAAACGTCACCACACTCGTCTCTTCTGCGCTGACCGCACTGAGAGGGTGAATATGAGATCCTTCTCCTAAAAGCTTTTTTACGTTTTCTTCACTTTTTCTTCATTTTTTTTTTAACTTGCAGACTCACTTTTCTTCTTATTTTTATAGGTGGGCCGCAGTGGTAACATACCAGCAGGTACCACAGTGGACACTGATATCACCCATCCTTACGAATTTGACTTTTATCTGTGCAGCCATGCTGGAATACAGGTATGAACACACACAGACATAAGCACAACTGTATTAGTACATTTTAAGCCTTGTTTTGCTGCATCATTGCCTGTTAAATCAATTGATTGAATGGATTTAATAGCTCAATTAATCAAAGTTACACAATTTGGAAGAATTGAACGTAATGCATTTTATCAAAATTATTATTTAACCTCTTTTACCCAGGGTACAAGCCGACCTTCACACTACCATGTGCTATGGGACGACAACTGCTTTACAGCCGATGAATTCCAGCTCTTGACCTACCAGCTGTGCCACACATATGTGCGCTGTACCCGCTCCGTTTCCATCCCTGCGCCTGCCTACTATGCCCACCTAGTGGCCTTTAGAGCCCGTTACCATTTAGTGGATAAAGAGCACGACAGGTGAGGGATTTACTGGCGTAATTGTCGCTGTCTCGGTGTCTATAAGTAGAAATGTTCTATTGATTTAAATTAAAGGCTTTTGGAAGCTGTCAGTCATTTTGATTTGAATAGGCTTTGCATATTCTTGGTTGCCGCAGATGTTTCTTTGTCATAGTGAAGCAGTATTCTTTTTAATCAGTTTTTATATGCTGAGTTTTGCACTCTACTACTGTGTACAGTGTATGTGCTGTTCAAAAGTTTGGGATCTGTGTAATTTTTTAAAGAAAAAGAACAGTATTTGTTTGAAATGGAATCAGTTTAATGCATCATTGCTGATTGAACCCAAATGGTAGTGCACATATTGTGTAAATTTGTATCTCCTTGGTATGTCAAGGAAAAGGTATTTCATAGTGTAAGTTTATGCCTCTGCTCATTTCTTTCTCCTCTTTCACAGTGCGGAAGGCAGCCATGTGTCGGGCCAAAGTAATGGCCGAGACCCCCAGGCCCTGGCCAAAGCTGTGCAGATCCATCACGACACTCTGAGGACCATGTACTTTGCTTAGGCCCGCCTCCACAGACCTGTCAGTCGCTGGTCATCGTGCACTTAGCGGAGGAGAGCTTCTCCCAATCACAGGCTGCTAAAGAGAACCAAATGTAGGACTTACAGGAGGAACTAGCACTGTTATGCAATAGAAAAACAGCCAATCTTTCCAGTCTGCTTCGCTTACTAATTGTTTTTAATATGTAGATTGCAGCTATACCATTATTTATTAGATTCATAGATCTGTTTAACTATTAATTTTACCTATTTAGGTCACAAAACAAAGCTTAAAAAGGTTTGCTTGATCAACTCGTACTATATCAGTGAATGAGGCAGTGTTATTTTATTTAGGACCACCATGATGAGCCCTACTTGTCTGAAAAAAACTCTACTTCTACAGAGTTTTGTTTCACAGCTAATCAAACGCGCATGAATTTGGACATCAGTGTCTTCAAGTTTAGTTGAAAATCACAGGCAGGTGTGTTTGAACTAGTCTTTCGGGTTCAGGATTAGTATTTTATTTGGTTTGGTGAAGTCGGTTGCTGGAGGAATGCCACTAGAGGGCAGTGCAAAGTTTGCTCTGACATCTTACTGTAGGTCCTCCACTGTTCCTCTGGACAATTGTTGCGCTAATCAGAGACCATTTTTGATGTTTTAATAGTAAATCATGCTTTTCCAGCAAAATCTAATCTAGCATCTGCAAAAAAAAACAAGACAACTGAAATGTCATTCCATTTTATTCCAACCATTCAGAAATCCACATTTGTTCCTTTATATCTCATTTTCCACGTGTTCATGTCTTATTCTGCTTTTTGAACATTGGAGGCACCTCTTTTCTTCCAATTTAATAGTCTTTCAAATGATTCTATATACCTCTGTGATACATTAACTTTGTAGTCCATGCGCTGTCTGGAAAATATTGCGCCTACCATTGAACTATTGGTTCCTTGCGGTTCCTGGCGGCTTTCTCTTCAGCTCGCTCATTAAGCAGAGGTGACAGATTAGCTAAGGACTGCAGAATCACCAAAAGATGAACTTTGAAACTCAAGGGTTGGCTGAAAGTTTCCACATAGTCAACTGTTTATGTCTGTTTGTTAAATGCTTTGTGCCTCATTCGGTTTGAGTGGGCTTACAAAAAATCAGTCGGAGCGTGACCATAACACATTTAAAGGATGTGTGTGCACATATAATTCCACCCAAGGCTACCCAGAGGCCTACGTCATCCATTAATATTAACTTTACAGTTGTTATTTCATTCTGACTTATGATCTTTGAGCTTATTTATAACGTTGCTTTTGTCAGTAGCGCATTTGTAAATTATCTGTTTAAATTATCAGTTTCTTAATTTCGCATTTTAGCCCTGTGAACTCTGACAAACACTGTCCCAGAACCCTTTTAGTGCAATAAGCCAATTATTGACTGCTCTGTCGTAGACTTTCATTATACAATGCAAACCGTACATTATGAGTGAATGCTTTACTTTTAGAAACGTTTTGTTGTATGTGGCATTGTGTAAGAGAACTTGAATTGAAATGGATGATGTGTTTTTTGGCTGGAATGCTAGGTTGAGTTTACAGAGAAGATGGGTTACTCTTGTGGGTATGTTTTATGGCAAAGACTCTGAGTTTGCTGTCAAGAGATCTTGGACAAACCTTTCGTGTAAAAAGTCAAATGAGACAAAGTGCCTGTTTTATAGGAAATATCCCAAAAATGCAATTCTATCGGGGTATGTTTTAAATATATATTTAAAGTAAGTGGCATGTACATAGGTTGGACAAATATTTAGCTGTTAAAACTGTTATTAAGGTCTTTTTGTTTGTCAAGGGCAATTTGAATAGTAATATAAAACTGGCTAAACCAAGTCCTGGGTCATTTTCATTTGAACTTTCTTTTAATCTTTTGGACTTTCTTTTGAACATTCAAATCGTCTTTTGAACTCTCAGACGTTCTTTTGAATGTTTGAACTTTCAAAAAGCTCTTTTTCAACTTTCGTTTAAACATTTGGATATTCTCTTTTGAGTTTTTAAATTGCCTTTTGAACTTTCAAACGTTTTTTTTTTCTTCTCAATGTTTAAATTTTCAAACATCCTTTTGAACTTTCAGGCCCTTTCTTTTAACCTCTTTTCTTCAAACCCCTGCTTGTTCATAGCCCCTGTATATTCAACTGCATTCCACACAGACCAAACCAATGTGCCTCGGAAAACAGGGATAGCAGGGAGTATTGAGTAAAGGTGTTTGGATTGTAGTAGGGTAGGTGGAGGGTTATAGTTGTTAACTCCATAGCCTCTGGCACACTTTCACATCACCCTTAATGTGAATGGCACTGTGGTCTTTCTGCCCTATAGCCACAAATACATGTTGACCAGTGTAGCTGCTATTTTACATATACTACATCTGCTTTTATATGTGGAGAGAGAGCGAGAGATTCTGAGAAATGACTGACAAATATATTGCTGCACTTAAAAAGCTGTACGGTCTCAGATTTGGCGAAACGCCCAAGGTGCTAAGAGGTGCGGTGCTGTAATTCGGGGATGTTAACTACGCTAATCTGTCTGCTCCGGCAGTTTAGCAGTTTTAATGTATGGTGAAAAAAATGTAGATCTTTAGAGCCTTGTTTGGATTTTTTTCAGAGTGTGATGGTCGGTTAGCTCGCTAGGTGATATTATATCCAAACATTTGAAATAAAATGTCAGTTTTAGCGAGTTATCTGGAGTTTAGCTCTGTAAAAAAAATCCTTGCGTTAATGTCAAATTTCATCGGTGCTCTTTTTCATTTGTTTTGATGTGTTTAGAACTGTTACTTCTCTGCCGCTACCAGCATTTGAACTTACTTGAATAAGGGGAGTGATCAGTAGAACCTGCACCCATATGCATGTTTGGCTTTAGATGACCGTTTATACAGCCTTCTGAAGTTGCCACGGAATAAATCGCAAAAAAAAAAGTCCTGTAGGTGGGGCTATTTGAGTTGGTGGGTGTGGCTTAAATGGCACCTCCCACTGAAACTGTGATGCGACACTCTCCACCCCTTGGCTTAAAGCTGGAATGCGGATACCTTAAAGCATTTTTAATTCAGAGGAGAAGTATATTTGTATATTTTTAAAAAACAGAGCTGCATAATGCACATCAATTATTTTTGCTAACAAAGTTTATGAAAGATAAGCAAAAGATGATAATAGTGATCTTAATCATGATAGTGACTAATATAAATTGGGCTAATATGCAATAGACTATTGATTAGTAGATTCGTCTCGTCTTGTTTTTCGAAAGAAAGTTGTTTGTGAGTGTCTCTGCATTGTCCTACGGTATTTATGTGCAAAATTATGTAGTTCACAAAGGGATGAACCTTCAGTCCTCTTGCTTTATTAAAATTTTTTTTTTTTTTTTTTTTTGACTTACACATGAAGGTACCGCCTCAAACATTTCCATTTAGTTGATAAAAACAGGACGATTCACACATAAGCACATTTAAAAATGCCTGTAGGCGTCAAGCCCTCTTGAAATCAATATATTAATTGTGTCTGAACTAAAGTAATAAACTGTTTTCCTCAAGCCTAGAGTATTTGCTGCTTGAGGTTATTTTTTCTGACTAAGTTGAGGTGAAGATTCATCCTTTGGGCAGACGAGTTAGTGGAATGTGCCTTTTCTGATGGTGCTGTTCTCAGACAGATAAAATGCGACATTTTTAAAGGGCCCAACAAGCCTATATTGAAGTTATATTAATATAATATACTGTATAATGTGTGTTCAAGAGTGTTAAAACTGTATGTGTGGGTGTGATTGTGCCTCTTTATTCGCCAAGAACACATTAAATCACAGAGCTTGCCAGTTACAGGGTCTCTGGACCAAACTTTCTACAAGGGTTATAGCTACTTTTTGTAAGGATTTGGCACTGCAAAACTAATAGATCAAGCACTGAACAGGCAGACTATACCATAAGAAGCCTGGAAACTCATCCCAAGTGATGTTTTCCCTTTATTGTTTTTTGTCTTCAGACCATTTTTAATAACCAAGACAAATCTGTGCTCTTTATACGTGATGAAATAGCAATAACGGAATTGGTAATGTCACTAATATTTGGCCTAAATTCCAGTTTTAGACATCTTTTCATAAATGAACTTCATGGATCCAACTGTTACATTTATTAACATGATGATCTGGTGATTATAAAATGAGGATATCTGTATCTGTGATTAAATACAGCACAATATGTATCAGATTTATCATACTATGCAAGCTTCTTCTCATCTTGAAGAAGCTTCGTAGGTTTTTCAAAGTCAGCACTCTTTCCATAGTGATGCAACACATGTTCAGCGCTCTGATATAACGGTTTAGTTTAAGTGTGATGAAATAATATTAATGATAAAAGAACTGTCCTGTTTTAAAATATATATTTGTCTCGTTTTATCTCAGCCCTTCTAATTGTGGTCTTTCATTGGGTCTTTTTATTTGGTTGTTCTATTTAATTGTCAATATTTTAATTAAAACTGTATGTATGCAGACTTTGATGGATATGTATTTTGAACTGTTTGTCTTGGACAAAAATGACACATATGAATAAATATTGAATGTACTTGCATTTCTGTTTACTGTGCAAGAAAGGAGTATTTAGCTCAGTGTTATTAAATATTAAAAATAATTGTTGGTTATTTGCAATAAAAAATAAATGTTAGATGATTCACTTAAATGAAAATAAAGATAACTATTTAAGAAATTTATATATATACAAGTCCTTTTCAAAAAATTAGCATATTGTGATAAAGTT
>SCHK01434492.1:16375-32873 GCA_004124795.1 Poropuntius huangchuchieni | reverse complement strand
ATATAGCAAGGAGAGCAAGGAGTAAACTAATTATTAACAAGTGAACGGCTTCTGGCAAGATGAATACAATATCAATATCAAAAATCCTCCCTACCTTACTTCAATGGTGTAACGTGAAACCTAGTAACAGCATTTGAAAAAGAACAGAGGGTCACTACTTTTCTTTTTACTTTTCAGGCAGTGTCCAGAATCTCGGGCACCATCATGACAGCGTCGTTTCCTGTGCACTGCCGCCCTGAAAGCTCAATGTCCCAGAACAAGCCGTGGGCAGAGCGCTCTCCCTACATCCTGCTCCTCAACTTCCTGTTTTTCAAACCCCTTCAGATGACCAATAGCAGCCAGCCAGAGACATTAGAGAAAGAGCTAGACAGGGTGGGAAAGAGAAAGCGAGAGGCAGAGAGAGAGAGAGAAGAAAGGGAGAAAAAGGAGCCATTGGGACAAGCATCTGCTCTGATCCTTCCCCTTGTTATCTTCCTGTCTGTAGGAGACTAAACAACTACACAAGTCCATCTCCTGTGTATTCTCCCACCATGTTTATTATGTTTACAACCAGGGCCATTTCGCAGGCGACTCCAGCACGCTCTTCCCGAGTCTCGCTCACTTTCTATTCTTTCCATTCTATGTGTTTTTTTTTTAAACAAGCAACACCAGGCTTCCCTTTTTTTGGCCTCCACTGATAAGAAGCTCAAACCTTCCCAGCTTACATAACTATGAATCACCATTCGATAACACACCAAAGAAGGATGAAGCCATAAAATGGGACAGATCTGCAGTAGACCATGTAGAACATATAAATGACCACACTGACCGACCACAAAAAAAAAATCAGCAGATTCTTAACATAAATGGATAGAGTGCCTCCATTTAGTGTGGTGTTGCAGTTGCGGGTCTGGTGGGAAGACTTTTAGGATTCATTTGGACTGACGCGTTGACATAAGAACACAGGGGGAAAGGGGAGGGTGGAGAGCCTGGGCTTTTGTTCTCCAGCTTCTAAGAGGTGGCTGTGTACCTGCAGATGTGGCGGCCCTGGCCTGGATAGGGAGGAGGGTTGCTGGTGTCTGCCTTTGTGAACGTGAGCTTATCTTCCTCTCCAGCAGTCCATGGTAAAGCATCCGGCCCCGGCAGCTTTGTCGTTGTTAATGTCTCCCGATGCTAATCTGACAACGCCACTTTCCTCTCTTCCACCTCACACTTTTTTTTCTGCTGTCTTTCTTCCTTGCTTCCTTTCTCTGTGGCTCTCATCTTCTCATTCTTTCCCTTGTTAAGTCTCTCAGTTTCCTCTCTCTACATTCCCTCACCTCTGTTTCCAAGGCAACTAATGAGATATAATTAATAAGATCCAGCAAAGGGGTGTGCGTGAAGAAATGAGTGAAAATGAGGCTCGGAGAAGGAGCGCGTGCGAGCGCAGATGGAATAACGCTGCGCGCGCTCATTCGTAACGAACTTTTCACACCATGTTAACTTCCTTTTTAAAACATGGCTTAAGGTGATGTTACGCGACACGACAAATGAGTTCGAAACACATTCTTCTCAAGTTGAGATGATCAGGATATAAGCAGTGTTTCAGGAAAGTGGTACATATGTACATGTCAACCAAAAAAAAGAGCCCTGGAGGGGAGACTGAAACATGAGAAATCTCACACAGGCGTGAACTAGAGATTTTCTACATTTATATTTCAGCATTTCATTATGCAAAATATAATAAGAGAACAGAATTAAAGAATAGGGCAGAGTGTGTAGATAATGCTCGAGGAGAAAAACGAAATGATCCTATATAAAATCTCACACAGTTTCAGAGGCGTAACTGGATCAGTCTGATAGATTTTGCAATATATTGGCACACAATAAAAACTAGGAGGCAACATTTGCATGCTAAGTCTTCTATGTCACTGACTGATGTTCTGAAAAATGTGACTAATTCTAAACTCAAAGCTGATGTCATGCTTAAATCTGGAAACTTGCCGTTTGCATCACAAAAAGGAAGGATGTGATTAAAAATAAACAAGTTTCATTTCACACAGTGGAAAGCGACAGAGGAGGTGAAGGTTTCCTTAAAGGGGACTTTATACAATACTATTTGTGAAATATGATCTAAAGACATGTCCCTAGAGCTCCAGGTTACTATGTATGTGACGGGAGACTGTGTCTATCCTTGGCTGACCCAAACACAAAAAAAGACATTCCCAAGAAAACAAGTTGACGCATATCAACCTTGCGCCATTGATATTGCAAAGCCCTCATTCAAACTCTCCGCCGATAAGTCTGATCTGTGTCATTATCTCTACATTAGATACTCTGTGAGATACTCTTAGATTTAGGAGTGCATGTGATAGAGATGTTCATATAGTGTTTGTTTGACGAGCAGCTCTCTGATACTGCTGAGCAGGCAGCCATTGGGTGGTTAATCTCTGCTAATGACTGTACGCTCCATTCAACAACTCTCCTCTGACCGCGCTATACTCCCTGTCCAGATCAATGCCAGCCGAGACGATCTTCCGCACAGCTCGCATATAACTATAACAGGGGAAGCTCGGTGTCAGAGGCAGGGAGGTGAGGGAAAGAAAGCCATTTCTCACCTCCAAAATGCCATCACCACATCCAAACTCTCCCAGGCTTGAACGGCAGTAATAACAGCAGGTACGGTAACAAGAGGGAAAAATTCCCAAAATGCATGATTAATCAGGTTTCTTTCGATTCTTAAAATGTGAAGAGGCATTTACAGGTAAGTGTCAGTCAATATCATCCATGACATCTCAAAATGCCAATTTTCACTAAATTGAATGACTTCTGTTTGCTTTGTTGCTGCCTTTACCTTTCTTAATCTGTTTCTATCCAATTTTGTGGCATTAATGCATCAAAATGTATTGAACAGTTTGCAATTAAAACAGCAAGCTGTACAGCCACTGAGGCTTTTTTTTTTTAAATGTAATCAATTATTTAATTTATAGACAATAAAAAGCTATATATTCATAAATAAAAGAATTAAATCTTAAATTAATAGAACATTAACTGTGACCCTATATAGGACAAGCAGTTTCGAGAATGGATGGATGAATGGATCAAAAGTTAAACATTTATCAACCTCAATTAAGTTTTATATGCAATCTGGAAAAGTTGTTCACATCTTCGACTTTTAAAATCTGAACAAATAATAAAACGCTAGGCATCACACACTTACCAACTTTCTTAAGTAGTCACAGAAGAAAAACAGGGCATCATACACTACCAGACTTTAAAGTCGCTCCAATTATAACAAACTCACACAGAAATTGTGAAACAATATGAATTCTAAAATTGGCTCAAAATATCACGTTTGCTATCCTCTGACTGCATGGATAAGCTAAAAAATCTGAGTCTGTGACCAGCATAAACCGAGTGATTTTCTACCAAATCTGTCAACTCAAATCTGCAGAATGGCTCTGACTTTTGGCAACTAGCGTCAACTTCTCCAGACTGTAAATCAGGGCAAAAATCTGGCTAAAAACATCCCATTTTTCAACTAATATTTCAAAATTCATATAAAAATACACTGGAGACCATGCTATTATCACAAACGGAATGTCTATTACTTCAAATTATAAAAGCAATACAAACATGCTAAATTCACAGTGAAAGAATGCAGAGCGTGCACTAGACGTGCCCACAATCAATCAAGGATTTTAGCAAGGTCGAGAGCTGGGAGTGGGGCGGACTACACAAGGTGACTTTGACTGAGAAGATGCCTTGGGGGCCGTGCTGAAAAAGCCATGGAGAAAACTTCAATATGGCTCTTGTTCCCACCACTGTCCCCTCCTTGATCATCCATTACATCATTTTCTTTCAGCTCTCGCTAAATGCTTCACAGAAAGAAATGACAAAGACATCTGTAAATGTAGAAAGTCAGAAGCAGAAAAGAGCAAAAAGAAATAGTGCAACTAGCCTCACTTAAAACTACCCTTTGATTGCACAGTCGTTAGGTGTGACGTGCTACTGTGAAGTTCACTCTTCAGCACATGGTAAATGTCATGACTGATTTAAAGGAGGCACTCGTTGTGCACTGTCTGTGTGTGTGTGTGTGTGTGAATATGACAGGCAATAAGAAAAGGACAAAAGAGCGGAAAAAAAACTTGTAATGAAACAAGAGAAGTATCACTATTCTCTTCACCACCGCCCACCCCCCTACCCTCTGGTCGTGTGCGGTAGCAGCGTTGTAACATAATTACTGCTGGGACACTCATATTCCCAGTGATCCATTTGCGTCAGTCAGGTTTCCAAGCCGAGCCGATGAATGGATTCTCAGTTTCTCAAGGATAAAGCGATGACCCTCTCCGAACAGTTAGATCCATTTCATGTGGGGAGACCACTGCGCTGGGTGGGTGAATGTTTGCTCATGTTAATTGTGACTGGGATCTGGGATTTTGGAGTTTATAATAAAAGTGATGGAATTCCAAGCCATCAGTTTAGTGCAGAGGTCTTTAAAAGGGTATCAACTAAACAACTGAAAATTTAAAACACACTGTGTTGAACAGTTATATTAGCCAATTTCCAGCTGAAATGTGACAAGAGAGTTTAATATTTAACAAGAAAACAAAATGACAGAGACACATTTTTAGCTTCAATTATGTGACATATTTTCGAATGAAACAATTTCAGTGGGAAATTATCTTTAAAAAAAAAAAATAATAATCATTCTCTTTTCATAATTTTCTAATTTTTGNAAAAAAAAAAAAATCATTCTCTTTTCATAATTTTCTAATTTTTTTTCATCCAAGTGACCTTGGTTACATCAGCAGAAAAGAAAAGTAATTTCAAAAGTGGAGCAAGTTATTAGCAAGTTTTATATTTCGATAAAAAAAAATATGAAAATAACTCTCATTTCTTTACAGTAATATGCTTTGATGAATCACTGAGAACGGACATTTATTAAAAGAGTATGTTTTTAAAATACTATTTTAAGTAAAGGTTGGTGCAATCATCTTTCTGGAAAACCCACTTTTTATGATCTAATCAATTTCTGATGCACAGAATTAAGTCATGCCCTTATTTTTTTCCTCAGAAATGATTATTATTTTACTCAGAAATGTGTCACATCACAGGAGTAAAATCAGTTGTGAATGCAATTTTATGTTAAGTGGGTAACTTAAAGCTTACCAACCAAAATATCAGGGTCTTTGATTGATGTGTGATCGTCTTTGACATCGTATCTACACCAGCTCACTCAACATCTCCATCACAAGAGAAATCAAAAAGAAAGAACTGCGAGCTTGTCTTGAAAATAATTTCATCACCAAAATCCATTATGACAGTATGTCAATGTGCCGACAGAATGTCTTGACACAAAAGTCAGCATAGGATTTTTCTTACTCCCCACTTTGGCGATTCTCTCAAGATTATGCATTATTAAACTTTATTTAAATGTGCTTTTTGACTATCTTTTTTTTTTTGTAAAAGGTCATAGAGTGTAAAATTACAACAGGAGTTCACAGGTCAAACTTTGGCACTAAAACTTTCCATCTTTCAAGTTTTTTTTATGAATCTGTCGATAAATGAAACTTATGCTTACTGTGATTCATTTCAATTGCATGATTTTTCAAAGATTTATTCGGACTTTCCTCTTGTTCTCTCACCCGTTCTCACACACACTAACAGCTTAATACACACACACACACACACACAGTCGGTGTGATCTCTAGATGTTTGCATGAAAGCATTCTTCTGGACTTGTTGTATGAAGTGATGGCATGTGTTCCTGGCTCTCTTTGCATGACTGTCCATCATCACAGAGAGAAAGAGAGTCATCACCAGAGATAACTAATCCCCCACTGATGCACAAAGTGTCTGCCCACCCTCAGAACTACCCCCCGTTTTGCCCAGAGCCACCCTGTGAGCTGTGTTAACTGGCATGGCGGTCTTTTGATGTTGTGCAGATCTCAGCTCAGAAATGATAAACAGTGAAGATGAATTGAGATTTTCTCCTCAGGGAACAGTGGCGCATGAGTATTAAAGATGCCGTGCATTAATGCATAACGCGCACACAACTCTGCACAGACAAATCACTCACAATACTGTGACTGCTTTCCAAAATCTTACAGTACAGTTGTGCTTTACAGGGAATGGATTTTAAGACGCCACTTTTACCACAAACTGTCTAACATCTAAACGTGTGCTATTAAACCATAAATCTAGATATCAGCGACTGACTAACCATCTACAGTGCGATAACTAAGGTAATCTCTGCAGCCAAATACAACAAAAAATCCTCACTTTAGAAGTCCAGCTGTCACAGCAGACACCGAATGCTTTCCTCAGCCTGACCTGTGAGATACTTTAGCTTTTTACAAGAAAACTTTAGAACAGCTTACAATAAATATTTGATACTATGCTCTTTCCCTTATGACATTTCAATCCTCTTCAGTCCCACTGTTCTACAATACTCCATTATGTAAAAGGTTTATGCAATCCGGGGAGCATGGATGCCAATGACTCATAAACTGGGAAAGGTTGTGAACTGATGAGATTTATATATATATATATATATATATATATAAATATATATATATATAGAAAGATTGATGCACAATAATCTTTCAACAGACAAACACAGAGAGCGTAGCAGATAAAAAAAGACATTCTATGAAAGAAAAGAAGGCAGCAACAATGAAGCTACATGTCATTTGCTTGAAATCTAAAGCAAAACGCTGTTTGAGATAAAAATGCTTCCCCTTGTGTGATTTTTCAAAATGACATGATGGCAACCCGACCCATAAGCTGCATCTCGCTGGGGCCCTTGAAGAAAAATGCAATTGCAGAGTACCCTACAATTTCAAGAGAATGTCAAAAAAAAAAAAAAACATCTATTTGGCAAGTCAAACTGTTCTTTTAATTTCATTATGGGCTGAAACGGTAGAATCCACTTAGTGTTATTTAGCTGGAGTCTGTTGTTAAGTTTTGCGGAAGGTTAAAACCACTGACTCTTTGTTTTGCAGAACAAGACCGCCTGATGAGAAATGGTTTGAGATGAAATGAGAGAAAAGAATGTCGCCGTAGCATACATGCTCTGGAGAGGCTGCCGTGACGATTTTTACTTCAGCACAAAACAATTTTAAAATATAGATATGCTCTTACATAAACGTCTGCTTGCAGCTGCGCTGGTGTTTATGCAATGTACTGTACAATGGAGGCACTTCTTTAGAAAATGCTTCTCTTTAACTAATGGACTCTAAATGCAGTCTCTCTTAACTCCACACAATGAACTAATGTTTGAAGTGCACAGATATGCGCTGTCTGCGTATGTTTGCTTTTCGGTTAGCGGGAATTCTTCGGTCTGTGTAGCATAACAAATAATGCTTTCTTTAGGTAAGGCAAATCTTTCAGTTGCCTTATTCTAATGAGTTTTCAAATATGCAGAGAAACAAAGTGCAAACATTGGTTTAGGAACACGATACGGTTATTCCTGAGAGCGTCTCATAAACTAATTCATCACTGAATCTGACAGGATTTGCATAATGCTGACTTCACGTGCCACTGAAAGAGATGTGGCATAGGGGTTGATGGGAAACGCAGTTTCAATCCTGACCGGACATGTCTTGTTTCTATCATCAATGTCAATAAAACTAGCTTTAAGACAGAGGGGAAAATCTAAAAATAAAATACAGAGACAAAAGGGTCTAGTGTGACATTGTGCCAGCGAGAGTGAGGCCCTGCTGTTTGCCTTCCCAGGAATCTTTTCAGCCCAACTGTTCCCTGATAGCCTGTGGCCTGACTGGGTGGTTAGTGACGGCCTAGCTCTCTTCCCATGTGTGCTCTGAAGCAGGCTAGCAGCTAAGCCACTGACAGACAGCCGATCGGTGAAGAGGGGGAGGGGGGCGGCCGAGCGAGAGATAAGACCCCGGGTGTCAGAGATGCTGGCCAAGTATGGCCACAGAGCAGCTGAGATACCAGGCCCCGAGTTCTATTTCACCTGGATCAGCAGAGAGAGAGAGAAAGCTGGCAACAAGCAGAACTTTACGCACTTACGGGGTGTATTACAACCAAAGAGTTTGAGAACACAGTGACATGACATAGCACACTTGGCGGAATCAATCACTGTATAGTGTGACCTAAAATGAAATTTATTAACATTAAAACCTCCAAAGTTTCTTGCCAGTGACCACATTTCAAGACTGACCCATATTGCTGTATTTGTGAAACAAAGTCACATGTGCATCTTATTGTCCTGTGTACTTTGCTGTGTTTTAACTGCTCAGACTTTTACTGAGGGAGTGGCGTCATGTTTTCCCTCACTGTAAAGTGCCAGCACCAGAGGGAGGGTGATGTCATGCCTGTAAAACTGATACCTCCCTGTCCTGGCTTCCACTTCTTTCTCCTTACATGGCAGAGGTCAACTACTTCATATCGGCCTTTCAGCCCGTACCAATCTCGCCATGCTTCCTCTGCGATATCAGAGTATCGGCATGGCAAGCCGAGTGATAAATAGACGGACGCTGCTGACCTGTGAGAGTTAATCTCATCAATGTGCAAAATCAATGAAAGTGGAAACCTAATAAAACATGTACACGCTACAGAGATTTACTATGGTTAACTATTCACGATATTCGGTTACGGCTCAGAACAGGATACAAGACTATGGAGAGAAAATCTCGACGACAGCCAAAGCACCCGAAGCTAGCAGATACTGTTCTCAGTCAAGTCGTGTCATACTGGTTTTAAATCATTCGGTTCTGCAATGAAATGTGCTGAATTCGACTTAACTGAATGGACAGAAAACAGGCTGATGTTTCTCTGAAGCTTGAGATTGTTTCCATCCGGCAACAGAATAGAAATCAAGATGGAAGAGGGCCCGGCTATAGTCGAATTCTTCAGCTGAACACCAGTAAAATAAAAGACCCCATTGAAACAGCGTCGTGTTGAATATGGATCTAAAAGCACGAGCAATTTCCCTCTCAGCACAGTTAAGACAAAGAGCTCCATTTACATCCAGGATGGAGCTTTTTACATGGACATCCTGCTATCAGTGTGCTGCAGACAGTGGAAAGATGGAAAATATTCCAGGTGGCCTTGACAAATCACTGGAGTCATATATTACTGGAATTACGTCTTCGCAAATTCAGGGGATTAGGGTAATTTAAAACTCCCTCACAGTTAGATGTGACAGTGTGCCAGAAGTATATCGGCAGGGTTCACAGCCAGATCGGACATGTGTTTAGGGTTAGGGAGGAATCGCGCTGTACAAAAGACAGTAATTTAGCATTTTATATTCTGAACATATCTGCCTGTCATTACAATGATATAATGGCCTCATCTCCAGCATGGGTTTCTCTTTCTTCTCACAGTGGCTCGTGATCAGAATAACTTCAAACTTCAATCCAAAGAAGGAAAGTCAATAATTAAATGCTCACTAATAATAATTTACTGTATGATGTATCACATCTTTAATATCCTCTCTCCAACAACTGGGAAAAACACGGATGAGGGCCCCTTTTCTTCCTGTTTGTGGAGCACAGCTGCATTACTTCCTACTGTGCCACAGGTTCTGACATGACTTGAACCGTAACAATGCCCTGATACAGTGTGACAACACAAGCAACATTTTTTTGGAATGATCTTTTTTCATCAGTAATTAATCATAGTTTTATTTCCTTCATGACTAGATGCGTTACTCTATCTAGCATTATCGTTTCATCATTCTGTCAGGTTCAAGTGAGTTTAAAAAAAAAGAACTATGCTTCTGGCGAGAAGGAAAAGTCTTGTTAAACAAAAAAAAAAGACACACCCAGAACAAGTAGATGGTTTTGCTATTATGATTTACATGCCAAACATGCTTTCAGCTCACTGTGACATAGGGCTGGGCAATTTATTGAATTTTCGCTATTTATTCACAACGCTTTTGCTGCCACTATAAAACAGAGCAACATTGTGAACACTGTGAGGAGTTTAATGAACTTTTTACCTGTCACCTGCATTTGAGTTCATAAATTAAATTAATTTCTGTGAATAAAACTGTCCATTTTAATTAACTAATTCAAAATGTAATTTTTTGATTAATCAAATGATTAATCTGCAGTCTCTGTGACTTTAAACAAAACTTTTAGTAATAAATATGCAGACATTTAATGTTGTTTATTATTATATCATTACATATAAACAAAAATTATTTGCATATTCTTCTTTTACATTTTTCACATTCAGTTAGAATTTTGGAAAATATGACTTGTTTATTTTTATATAGATTATTAATATTTGTAACTACTGTAACTGAAACTAAATCTACTGAATTTGAATTTTTTTTGCATTCAATTTTTAAAATCTAGTTTGCTACAGTGGTTGCTCAGTTGCACTTACTGACTGTACCTCAATCAATAAATATCAAAAAATAATAAACATCAATATTAAGATAAAATACTAAGAAATAAATATTAAGTTATTTACTGAACATCCTCAAGAGTTTTTCCTTGCTATTTCACCCAGCACTGCAATTTGTGAATATCTGAGGGTTCACACTTTGATCCAATGTCTGACCGCAATAAAAACATTATACAGTACTATGCTATACTATACAATAGTTCTGCCATCACTAATTGTGAAGGAAGTATAAAAATTTTTTAAATGAAGTGCTTGTCTTTGAGCTGAAAGCATTATAGACACTCCGGCATTACAACTCTGTCATGAGTGACAGATGATGTGCCATTATGTGATAACAATTCCTTAAAACTACAAACACAGTGATGATAATGTGGCATGAAAACAACATCACATTCAAAACCCACCCACTATGTTATAAGAGAAAAACAACAAGCCAGAAGGGATGTTGGCTCAAAACAATATAAGCACAACATTACTGTATGTTTCTAATGAGACATGCTTCTCTCTTTAGGTGTGTCCACGATAGCATTCAATGCTGATATCCTGAGCATGCGGAGCAGTGCACGGCTGCAGTTTGAAGCACATATGAGTGCCCACAGAGCAGAGGTAATGAGAGACAGTGGGGGGCTCGGCGGAACACAGGTGCAGTCTGCGTCACTCCTCCGAGCCATCAGCCGTGCCTGTCTCTACCACGCATTCACACAAGCCCACCTCAAAGCCACATTTGCTTACGTGTACCCTCAGTGGCATCACGTGACAAAAAGAGGGCTGTGAGAGAGGACTTTCACAAGCTTGTAAAGTTATTTTTCCCATATGCTCTGTCTCGCGCTCAAAAAGTAATTCAAAGTTTCTTCAATGTCACATGATCCATCACAAATCATTCTAATATGCTGATTTGGTGCTCAATAAACATTTAACTTTATTTTTGTGAGCACCATGATCATTTTTTCAGGATTCTTTCTTGAAACTTAAAAAGAACAGCATTTTTTTTTAAATAGAAATATTTTGTAAAATGATACATCTTTACAGTAATTTTTGATCAGTTTACTTTAAAACTGATATTTCTATAAAACTTAAATAAATATGTCCCCAACAGAGGATGAAAATGATTTGCTAGGCCTCGGAAAGGTTAAAAGCGTCACATGATCCTTCAGTAAAAATTCTAATATGCTGATTTGGTGCTCAATAAACATTTAACTTTATTTTTGTGAATATCATGATAATATTTTTTTCAGCATTTTTTTATATTTCTTCAGGATTCTGTCATGAAAGCTCAAAAGAACAGTATTTATTTGAAATAAAAATATTTTACTTAAAAATAATATCTTTACTGTCATTTTCAATCAGTTTACTATTAAACTAATATTTCTATAAAACTTAAATAAATATGTCCCCGACAGAGGACAAAAATGATTTGCTGGGTCCCAGAAGGATAAAGAGACACTCTGATGACAAGTACAACAACAGATAAAAGACATAATCCTGATCACAGTGGCACTTCGAGATAAACCGGCACTCATAGGAGTTCATAATGAAGCTTGTGTCAAGGCTAATCGTTGACCCGCAAAATGAGATAATCTACGGTAAGTTACCCTCCATGGACTAGACGGATTAGTGTTCAACACTTGAAGGTTTTGGTTTTGTTTTGCTCTGGTGTTGAGTAACATGGGACTCCTCCCTAAGCTGCCCTCTTAACCCTGAGAGGGCGGCGTGGTGGCAGGGTGAGGAGGCAGAGAGGAAGAGGATCAGTAGGGAAAGAGGATTAGGAGCTTTGGGCTGCTGCTCTGGCTCCAGCCTCACACCCGTGATGCCGAGGACCCAGAGCGAAAGGGACACCTGAAGCCAGGTCGTCAAGCATGACTGCATCTTTGGGAAGGGCGAAGGAGACAGGAAGAAGGCCGTCGATCCTTAAGCCGCTCTGCACTACTCAGCAGGACATGTGCTGAGTGGACCGTATGGGTGGCTTACCACCAGAGGTCACAACCAAGGGCAGGGCAGTCGAAAGGTCAATGCTAGCTGTCTCTTTAGACAATGCAGGCATAGCTTTCACATTGTGAGGCACAACAGATGACATGCTGTTACATCAAACATGTACGGGTTTCTAAAGTGTCTTTATGCATGGAAAAACCCAATCGGTCAGTCAATGCCAGTTCAAAATTACAAACTGAACCTAACAATACAATGTTTCCTCTGAAAGATCCTCAATGATCTTCATATTGTTTAAACAGAAATTTGATACAGTGTGGCGCTCTGGGACTACAGAGTCTCCATTAAACTTCTGATGGTCATTAATGTTTAATAGCCTTTAATGAATGTCAGAAGTAAGTTAAATTGAGGTTACTGACAAATTGAATAAACATATTCGAAACTACAAAGATGGAAGTAGAAAGTTTGTGTTTACAAATGTTTTGATTGGGTAACACTGACAACTTATCCCAGCATTCTCGCCTAAATTTGGTTCTCGATGACCCAGACAGACCCAACGGCTTTTCTAGGTAGTGACAAATAGAGAAACATGAATACATTCAGCTGACGTGTGTCTAGCCAGATAATTCTCAGTTGTAAGTCCCTCTCACATGCTCTTATTTAATTATAATTTTGCGCGTGCTTTTTTGCCCCAGCCGTTCTGCAACACTGGCTACGCACTTTAAATACGATTTAACCAATATTAACTCTGAAATCTTATCCTCATGTCAAAAAGTGAGCTGTATTTTCATGTGGTGAGGAGGCCTCTGCCAACTTGGATGCTAATCCCCAGGCCAATGGTTTGGAAATCATCATCGCTACATATTAAGAAGCTGCCTAATAAAGCTAAAACTGAGGAGCCTAAGAACCTGATAGATGGTTTTATTTGGCAAGTGCAGTGGAAACCTATTTACGGCTTGCAACAGACGCAGTTGTGTGTGCATGCGAGGTAAATGAGGAGCTAATATTTTGATACACGTCTTAAATGATGGCTTTTCTGTTTGCCTAACATGTTCCTCATATCCTTTGGTAACGTATTTAGAATCAAAAGTGTGGCAATGTGGCGTGGTGGTGGGACAGGAGGCAGCCAGAGGTTTCTGGTTTTGGAGCTGCTACTTATGGGGTGACCCCGCTGGGACATCGTACATTCCGCTGGGTTAGAGAGCCGTTCCAAAAACCACAGATAATAGAGAGGGAAGTCAGCGCAGACTAAAATCAACTGAATATATGCATGTGGATGCATATTCATAACTCTGCCCTTTATGGTGATAAAAGCTGCCCATTTATACGCCTTTTATCGAATAAAAAAAATCCTCCGAGATGATCCCAGAGGAGGGAAAAAGGTCTGCATTGCCCACACAAGCAAACTATGGCTCAAACATTATCTGCTGGGCTCAAGATTCTGCATCCTGCCTCCAGGTCTCACGGGAGAATGCTGGAATCTCCAGCTCAATGATAGGGTTCCAATAAACAATGAATCACGCTGCTCTGAGCAAGCGTGAAAGAGAGCCGTTGCACAAAAAGAAAACTGAGCGTGATTTAATGGACGTGGTGCAAAAGTACGGCACATTCCTTTGGGCTGATCTGAAAAATATTTAGAACAGAACTGTTAAAGCGTCTTCACACTCTGGGAAAAAGAATAGGCCTGCGACAAAAGCGTTCAAACAAGTAATGAGCATGACGCGTCAAATACAGAGTCCATGACGTCCCCCGAAAACGGCCTGTTTCCAGTAAGGATTGCACAAATGTGTCATTAAATGTGTCATTGAGTGGTTTTGTTGTTACTTGTTATGGTTTATATTGCGATGACAGCAAACTAACATTTCACTTAAGCTCAGTTAACTTACAGATAATTGATGCAGATGAAACATACAGATTTTACACAGTCAGAGTCTCTAAATAATAGATTGCATCACATTATCAGCGGTGACAAATAATAAATGAATAAACCTTCTTTCTAAAAAACGTACAGACTAACAAAATTACATACCAGTACCCTTGTTTTAAAAAAGTCCAGCCTCCGCTTGTTAAATAACATTTGTGGCTAACTTTGAGACTGAACAATGCATCCTTTGCCAGCTGCAGCTGACTCAAATAAGACACTTAAGAACAGGGTGTTTCACTTTAAATTCAGCTAACGTGAAATTAAACGTCAAATTAAACACTACAGCTTCTGCATGGCCAGTGTAACTCCTATTTGGAACAAGACAAACAACTTGTTTTCCACAGAATTTCTCCACATAAATCATATCGTGCATGTAGAGTACGGCAGGCACTCAACATTAGACGTCAACTGACCATATGGCACTGTATCATGTTTACTTCATTAGATTTAATACAAAAAAGTGAGCCTCTGTGTAATTAAAACAGATGCAGCATTGTTTGACAGGAAGAGAAGAAGAGCTGGGCTTACCCTAACAAACGAAGCAGCGCAATCCTCGGTCCTGGACCCGAAATATCCAGCTCAAGTCTTATTTACGTTCTTTCTTCCTTTGCTTTCAATGCTTCTCTCTACTTGGAGCTTCCTGGTGCTTTCTCCTCCTCGGGTAAAATGCCCTGTTTGAGGGGGAAGGGAAGAGAGGAAAAGTGTTTCGCTCAGTGATTCAGAAGCATGGTGTAAACGCCAGCCTTCTCTTTCTGACAACCAGCGTTAATTGCAGATCAGACTCGCCCACACACTCCAGACTCTCTCTATTCACTCTCTCCTGGAAGGAGCTGAGAGCAGGCTGTGAGATTGGAGTGCTATGAACAGCACAGTGGGAGATGCTCTAACCCCCACCCTGCACAACACCAATCACCACCTCTGGAGCTCGACTTCACCACGGCTGACTTTATTTCACAAGAACGGCACAGGCACGGACAGACGCCCATGGGACGACGCACACTGACAGTGCGTCTGAGTGCATCGTACAGCATACGCTATAAATCTGTTGCGTTATACCCGATGAAGTGTAAACTACAGTCTACAGCAAGCCTATGGGAGAAATATTAAGAAGCGGGCCTGAGAAAACTTTTACAGTCAAAGTGCACTCAGAGCTCAAGCTGAAAGATGCAAGAAGTCACATGTCTGTTAGAATGACGATTAAGGCGGTAGAAATCTTATTAGATACTGATTGCATCAACGAGATTAGCAGTGACTGGGGTCAAAAAGAGGAGTGATTTCAATTAATGTATGAAATAAAAAAAATAAACATAGTAGAAATAGCAGCGTCATGTACAGAAAAAAACACTGATATTATTGTCAGCATCTAGTAATAAGGAAACCATACATAAACAAAAGATGCTTTATTAACAGAGCACAGCACGACACCAATTTCAAGTGTGATGTTGTGCTTTATCGGATTTGAAGAGGGGCATGTTGGGTGAACAGCATTCAGAATATTAAAAGAATTCCTTCGCTGACTAATTCATTGTCGAGTGTGTAAACAGAAAGCTATTGAGTTTCAGTGTGATGTTTTCAGTGCTGACTTTGCACCCATGTTTAGTTTGGGCTTATTAAACTATAATGAAGTCGCACAGAAAGCCAGATGGAAAAAGTGTGATGGCATTATACACTTGACTGGGATATTAATTCTTTACAATGTACCTCAGATGAAAACGAGGGCAGCAAAACAAATTTAATTAAAATATATTTTAATGTGGTTTGCAACAAAATAACTTCAGTGTGTGCTATAAGCACAGATCACGAACCAATATTTCAGTCAGAGTGCACAGAGATCAAACAATCAAAAAGAAACAATTCTGACACCAAGGCTGATTAAATCCCTGTCTTTCACAAATACATACTTCATATTTGCTTATGATATTATATAAAACTTGGCTCCAACTTTATATTAAGTGTCTTTAACTACTACTTACGTTAAAAATAGTTTGGTACAACGTTCTTATTGTATTCATGTTGTACTGGAAAATACTTGTGCCGCTATTGAAGTACAATAGCTATGTGTTATATGGTTAGGTTTAAGGGTGAGTTAAAGAGTAGGGGTAGAGTCAACAGTGTAATTATAGATTTGATAATTAGAATAATTACAGAAATTAATTACAGATGTAATTGCACTTTTTACAGTATATACATGTACATAATTTAGGTAACATACAATTTTTTTTTATTATATATCTCTACGAAAACAAGCAAGCAGTAAAAATTTTTATTTTATTTTTTTTTTGGCACCTCATTTCCTATTAAACCATT